>JAHREE010150645.1:116607-134175 GCA_033628505.1 Tringa tobata
TATTTTATTTTATTTTATTTTATTTTATTTTATTTTATTTTATTTTATTTTATTTTATTTTATGCTGTGCAGTAATGAAACCAAAGAAATTGGCCTCAATGTATCTTCTAGGACTACAGGGACACCCACACATGAAACCTCAGCTGGGTATACCTTTACTCTTACTAATTCCCCATTAGAGAACTTTGGACTCACTCCTCACTTATGAAGTATGAAGGGAAGATTTGTGGTACTGGACATCAGTAATGGCCTTATTCTAGCGGCTACATCTCTGTCTATTTCATGAATGTACAAAATTTTTCAAGAAAACTTAAGGAATGAAACAGGTTTTGTGTCTTCTCTCTCCTCCCACAAAATCCCTGAAGTTTCTGGTGATGTGTCTACAGTTTGGTGTCTCTGCTTTATGGTAAGGACAGAAGGCCTAATCAACAGTACACTGCTATGGCATCTTTCAACAGGAAAAAGTAAAATGTTCCTGTCTTCCACTCATGGATTCTGGAGAATAAACAGATCAGAATCAGAAAACTGTAGATGGTTTCAGAGCCATTAGGAGGAAAGATAAATTTATGAAGAGTACAGACTATGTCGTATCACCTGATTGTAGCTGGGTTTTGCCAGACATTCCACTTGGCGAAAGATTCACTTTGGGAGGTAGTTTTCAAAACCATTTGTTAGAAGACAAATGCAATTTACAAGAAGAATGTTTCAATTAGATTCTTAAAATCTCTCTATCTTCTTCCCTCAGGAAGACTTGGTACTACTGGTGAAATTGTAGCAGAAGCAGATGAAATGTAAATATTTTGTGTTATCAGAAAGTAAGTAGCTGTTGTGCTTGAAACTCTTATAGTGAGGAAGAGAGGACTTCAAAAGCCTTTGTGCAAACTTCCTCGAAGGATATATTTTAAAAATTCACAATATGTCAAAGCAATATTTATTACAGTGATCTACTTAAACAATACTATGAAGCAATAAGAAGCATGACAAAAACAAAAGTGTGAATCCTGCTGTTCTGAGAAAAGACTGAAACTCCTTGTTCCAAAGGTAGCATTTTTTTAACAATGGAGCTCTGAGTACAGCCTCTTGGGACTTGATTGGACTTTGACCCCAAGACATAGAAGTAGTTCTGAAATTATTGTCCTGTCTTCAGCCTCAAAGGAACAAGCTTCACAGTTTGTAAGGGTGAAAGCTGGGTGAAAGTTGTGACTGTGGAGGCAAATCAAGGCGCCCTATACTAAGCTTACTGATTTTTTAAATTATTATTACTTACTTAGAAACCCACTGGTGTCCGTAGAAAGAAATACATTTTTAAGGCACTTTAAGAACTCAGTTTAGCACCTCTGAATTGTCATTAACTGCAGAGGGAATCTCAGAAAATTACCTTCATTAGGAAGAATTTCAGCTTTGTCATAAATTACACTATACTTGAAGAGAGATTACTATAGTAAGTAGCTTGCTGTTGGCTGTATTACTGTTAAACAAAAGAGGACAAACACACACACAAAAATTTATGTATGTGGGATTTGAGCTTGAAAAATAAGGGCTGTATTAACTAGCACCGCTCCTAGGGCATTGGACCCCTTTTAAACTGCAGGGTAGAAAGGAGAAATAAAGAAGTCAAACATAACCTCAATCAAAACAGATGGAAAGACAGCAGACTTTGAAAGTATAAGCAATTTTATAATTCCACTGCCTGGATAGCAGAAATTTGGGAGATAGGAGTTTGAGTACCACATATCTTCACTGTTACAGTTAAATACGTGTTTAAAAAAAAGAAAAAGAAAAAAGAAAAAAGAAGAACGTTTTATGGAGCGTTACTTAGAATTACAAAAACTGTATTTTTATCTAGCCTAAAATCAAGTCACTTTAACATATTAGATTCTTAAGAGGCCTGATTTTGTATTCTGTTAGTACTTGTGTCTGAAAACAATATAAATAAAATACCTGGGCTAGTTTAGAAATAAATTGAAACTTACTTGGTTTGGTGTGAACTAGTGTGACACAGAAGAGTTAATGTTCTCGTGGGAGAACAAGGACTCCGGGTAACTGAGTCCTTCATTCCTTAAGAATTAATAAATATTCAGAGGGAGATTTTTCAATGGAGATATATGAAGCCTAAAAATGCTCTCCCTTCTCGTGCTCTCATTGGTATAGGTGATGCCACTGACTTAGGAACTGCATCAAGTTTAGTAATGCTACTGAGTCATCTTAAGACTGACTGAAATGTTTGTGTCTTCTTGCAGTTCAGGAAAGGCTATCAAAAGTTAATTCAAAAAAATTAAATTAAATTTTTCAACTAAAAATTAATTTTAAAGTTACATTTTAAAAAATTTAAAGTATTTACTGTGTTCAATTTTTGGCCAGTTATTTGTACAAAGAATCGAAATAGTCCAAAACAAATATTTCTGTTTTTTTCTGATGGCTTTATCTCAGTTCCACAAGAGTAGAGCCCCCTCTTTTTCTTTCAAGGTGATGACTGGCTGACTTTTTGATGGGGTTTTTTATTTTTTTTTTTACTTTGGTTGGCTAGTTGTGTTGTTTGTGCATAATATCTTTAAAAACAAATCTTTGAGAACTGTCCTTTACCAGTATCGAAAATATAAAATCATCTTGAATATTGCAGAAACTTTTGAGCTGTTTTGTAAAATCTTTGACTGGGAATTAAAATGTTAGTTTTCTCTTGTGAAAAGGAGTTCAATTTCCATTATTTCATTAACAAACCGATGAAGGTTTTCTGAGTTTTTCAGAGTTAATTGTGTCTTAAAATTTTACATGCTCCACTGCAAGGACAATACAAGGTTAAACTTGCTGTCAATTTGACTGACATTTTATAAATAACAACATCAGTGGTGCATTGTAGTTATGGCGATTCATTTAAAATGATAATTGAATTTGGGAAAATACCATGCTAATAAATATTTTATATAGGCAGCACTGTGCAGGAAAAAAAACCAATACAGCTGGCAGGGGTTTTTAATTGCTTTTTTTTGTTTAACATAAGTTTCCTTTTTAGGAAACATACATTTTCCTTCCTGAGAGTTCCTTCTTTTGTGTGGAAGATTTCACTTCATTTAAACATGTCCAGTTAAGTGAGATGACAAAGATATTCTAAAATGAAATTTTAACCCTGAACTCTGTAGAGAGAGAATCTGCCTTACTGTGTGGGTTTTTTTTTTTTGCGTGCAAGCCTTTGCATGTTCATTTCCTTAAAGAAAATAATAAAAGTATATTACATCAGGAAGAAAAGTCCCATATATTAATTATGAATTTCTAAAATGGTAAAGCAAATCTTCATCGTGAAATATTAGATTATGACTAATGCAAATGCACATTTCCTAGAGACCTAGCCCCTCTCTGAATTTAAATGGATAAATAAACATTGCTGATTTGTAACTAATTTATCTTTGAGTTGCTCTCATAACACAATTATCTGACACTGCTCTACTTGGTTTCTCCACATCCCCATACCACTGGAAATGTCCAAATGTCCCTTTATATCTTGGCTATAAACCCATTTTCTCTTTCTGTCCTCCTTCTTTCCTGCTGCAAATCCAGGGTATGCAGTAATTTGGAGAGATGCTGTTCCTCCTGCAACATTTAGTCAATGTACAGAGCAAAGGTCCTGTAGTGACAACACTGGGACATTGCTTGTAAACTGAAAGAGCGTAGATTTAGATGGGACATGAGGAATAAACCATTTACGATGAAAGTGGTGAGACACTGGAGCAGTGCCAACAGTGGAACTGTTCAAGGTCAGGTTCAATGGGACCAGCAACCTGGTCTAGTGGGAGATGTGCAATTCTGACCATAATTTAGAAACTTAGGATGGAGCCACATAAGCCAAGAATCTTCAAAGCCTTACACAAAAGGAAAAAATAAAATCTTTTCCACGGCCTTGTTTCTTCACTCTTATTCTCTTTTGCCAGCATTAATTAAGAATAATCCCACATTCAAGTCTTCCACCAGCACAAGGTATATAATTACTTTCACCCTGACAGCCACCTGACAGCTGCTAGCAAACTTAACAAGGGCTGCACTAATACCAACAACTGGCCTGATGGAACTAACACTGATGTCTGCCTACATATTTGATCTGATTTCATAATTACTGTGAGAACACAAGTAGGCCTAAATACCATCTAGTTTTCCTTTACTACATCAGTAATTCAGTGATGCTAAACCTTCTACTCACTTCCATGGCATATCTATCCCAAATCCCCACTTGAGAACATCACTCTGTTCTATTGCTGCAGTCCTCCTTATTCTTACACTTTCAGCACAAGCATTAGATTTTGGCTCTAAAAAGGCTTAAACCCAATGTTTTCACTCTAGACATACACTGAGTTTACCTTTGAAATGGTTTTGCTTTCAAATCAGCAAGAGAAAATAGTAAGTTTGATACTGAAATGAAATAAAAACAGTTGAAAGACTTGCTTAGGCTCTGGATCCAAAAATTCTGGGAGAAAGTTTCATGTGAAATTTGAATGTCTTTTATACCTCAAAAGGGAAGACTGCACACTTCTAGCACTTTGACCAACACAGCAGAGTTGATTCTGAAGAGTAAATAGTGACTGAGGATCAACTCTCTTTCGCTTTGTCTGCAATATGTGACATCTGACAGTGAAGTTGTTTGCTATCCATACTCATGGTAGATTTTCGTTTACTGAATTAAAATGGCTGCTGTAATTTGCCTCGAATCTCTAAGTGTTTTAAAAGAACAATATTTTTTTAATAACTTTTTTCCTGCTTGCTGAAAAGGTGATTTTCTTAGCTCTTATTAAAAAGCAATGAGATTAGTAAAATTTGCTCATTTATAAATTGAACAACATAATAGATTCCTCTACTGCTAAACTCCTGGAACTCCATAAATCTTTGTCATGTATGCTTCTGGCAGATATATGATTCTCATTCAGCAGTATTGTATTACTTTCTTTTTGCAACAAGTCATTTTTATTCTACTCTCCTGGGATATTGTATCTACTTCACATATAATTTCAGTAAATCCCCTCAAATTAGTCAATCCAGCCTTTGTATTAATAGGAAATGAAGAGTATTGCTCCATAAAGTGGTTTTCCAAGATTTAATAGCGGCTGGAGCCAAAGCTATTACTGGCTCTTTCAATAATATTGTTCAATACCATAAATCCATGCTGAAACAATTTTATTTGTTTAGAACATAGAGATACAATTATGATTCAGGATCAAGTTTCCACTGGACCTTGCTTTTTTGCTTGAACATTTAGTCTTTCCTCAGAAGAATAGAATAAAATTTGGCACTGATTCACATATTGTAGACATTAATTGTACATTGTACATCTCTGCACTGCAGGGGGCAGAGATCTCTTGTTAAACCTGTGCAATTGGAGGATGTCCATTACCAAACATTGGTGTTCAGTCATCTCTGTGTGGACAATGATGGGATTTTGTTCATGAGGACTTTTAGTGTTGTTGGGAGAGGTGTTTCTCATTGCTTGAGCAAGGACCTGATAAATTATGCCACTTTTGTTTCTTTTCATTTGGAACTGAATTTTGTTTTGCTTTTAAGAGTTGCAAAGGTCTAAAGATGCAAGCAGTACCTGGAATTTTGGAGTATGTAGATATTCCCTAATTTCTAGGGGAGCTAAGCCCACAGATACTTCAGGAGATGCATTTCAAGCTTTAAAAGGACTCTGCCTCAAGGTGCTGTGTTAACCTTAGTTGTTTTCA
The DNA here is from genome assembly GCA_033628505.1 of Tringa tobata. Lineage (NCBI taxonomy): Eukaryota > Metazoa > Chordata > Aves > Charadriiformes > Scolopacidae > Tringa > Tringa tobata. Next base: position 122,310 of record JAHREE010150645.1, read on the forward strand.
CATAGGTATCCCAGAAAATACCCCCGTCACAATTTTTTTTTCTCTCCTTTTCTCTTCTGGCCCATCTGAAATCCTAACCTGAAATCATAAAATGATAGAGTGGCTGAGCTTGGAAGGGACCTTTAAATACAATCTAGTCCTGCCATGGGAGAGAACACCTCTCACTAGATCAGGTGGCTCCAAGCCTCATTCAACCTGACCTTGAAATCTGCCAGTGACGGGGCACCCACAACTTATTTGGGCAACCTGCTCCAGTGTCTCACTGGAGTAGAGGGGCAATCACCTTCCTCGACCCACTGGCCATACTTCTGTTGATGCAGCCCAGGATACAACTGACTTTCCGGCCTGCAAACGCACATTGCCAGATCATGTTCAATTTTTCATTCACTAATATCCCCCAGTCCTTCTCTACAGGAATACTCTCAATCCATTCATCCATCATCCACCCATGTCATTTTGTTATGTTCAGGAAGATACCTTGTTAAAAGAGACGGTATTTCATGAACTGTGAAAAAAAGTTGGAGGTCTAAGCAAAGGAGGCTGAGTCAACTGGCAGTGTCTAAATACATATGGGGTAGTTAGTAACCGTTGACCAAAGAAATGGTTTACAGGTTTGGGGTGCAAAATGTAACATTTGGGAAGGAGAAAATGACATGTAAATTCAGTTTTGAGTAGTAGAAAATGCCACAAGTGAAAGACATATATCTTATTCAGGATTTTCCTATGTGTGGGAAGACAGTGTGAGTTCTGAAGGCTGCATTCACCTTTTGCTGGAAGGATGATATATAGCAGGTGATAGCAGCAAGCTGCAATGGTGAGTGAGAAATGCTAGGACTGCCTAATGGGGAGGAACATACGATGCAACGGAGCATTACAAAGAATAAGGAAGATGAGAACAGCTGGCACCACCTGGTAAGTGGCAACTTAATTTAGGTCTTGCTGCCTACCAGGAAGGAGAACAGACCTCAGGACTGTAAGTCAGTGTTGCTGAAGGGCAGGAAAAGAAAACTCGACCTACAAAGTGTCTTGCCACAGAACTGGAGAAAGGGGCTGTGAAATCTTTGTGCTCTAGTTGCTGTATGTTTTGCTATCTGTCATATTGCGGGGTTGTTTCCCCTTCAGACTCATTGGGTAGACAAACAATGTTTATTAACATTTGTAAGTGGGAAAGAAAAGCCCAGAGAATGCCATAAACTTTATTTAATTTTCTTTTTCGCATGTTTCTGGATAGGCATTCAAAACAGTGTCTTAGTAGTGAACCAGCATCTATAGGCCAACTTCTGGCAGATAGTAACACAAATAAAGAATAATTTGTATAAGGGGAAGGTATGAAATTTCCTGATTTGTCAAGAAAAGGCTTCTTAAAGCAAATAAATGGCAGGAAAGCTATCCTATGGCCTGCTGAAGAGTTGCAGTGGGCAAAAACAGATGACAGAGAGGTTGAGGTGTGTTAGGTAAAGGGTGCTCAGAGCCTGACCCCAGGCAACGTTTGCACGGTGGTCCCTGCACACGACAGAATGTCTACAGCAGCTGTGACTTACCTTCCTGTTGGGAAGAGAGAGAGGAAGATCAGAAAGTTTTAAGAACCTGCTGCTTGCCAAAAAGCAACCAAACTACAGCACTTTCAAGATGATAGACCAAAATTTGAAGATTCAATTCGGAGCTCAGTTAAGAGTTTCAGAGAGGGTAGAACAGATTAGTGTGCCCGGGGATCCACTTTTTATTTTGGTTCCAGTGTGTAATAAAAAAAAAAATTGTCTTCATTGCAAAATGCATTCCTGAAAGGTTGATTCAAAACATGCTGAAAAATTTCAGTCACTTGCATTGTCAAGTGAAATTAAAGGAAGTGGTGCCAAGGTGAGATGGAAGCTCAAATGCTGTCCAATCCTGGTGGAACTTGAACATCTTCCTCTTCCTTTGGTTAGAAGAGCTCTATGACATCCTTAACATATCTGTGGCTTACTGTACAGTAATCCAACATGGTTCGGTGTGTTCACCCAGTACTCCTTCCAAGTCAACAAGGGGACAATTTCAGGGAGCTTTGCATGAGGTTCAGCTCTGGTTCTGCTTCAATTGAAACGTTTTGTTTCCAGTGTTGTTCCTGGAGATGCTGCCAGGCCACCTGTTCACAAGGTGCTGGTCCACAGGCATTTCTCCTTTCCTTGGAGCACAGAGCTCTGCTGTGTGTCATCGCCTCGTGAGCCTCGATGCCTGTAATCCTTCCTCAGGTCCTTTGGCACTTATTCTTTCAGACAGCCTGATGTTACCGAGTCGCACCGAGGCTTCAGGACTGTGTCTGCCTCATTATTGTGGTTTTGACTCACCCTGTGGAAACCAAGGGTTGTCTCTCAAATAGCAAATTACCAAGGGATGGAAGGAGAACAAAAGACTTAACTGGAAAGCTGATAAGTCTCCCAAGTGTTTTTCAGTTACCGTTTATGAGGGCGCCTTCAGCCCCTGTCTAATTCTATTTACCTGCTGCGGGACAGCTTTGTCGTTTCTCAGGAAGAGCTGCTGTTCTCACAGACTGAACTTTATTAAACCCTCCTTTGCAAGAATGAAGAGTCCTTGAGCCTCAGATATTTCCTCTCTTTATGTGAGCATGGCGAAACGTTGATCAAATCAATTTCCACCCACTCTTCTCTAAACCATTTTTTGGTGTTTTTCCCCCCTCAGGTCTCGTTAGCAAAAAAGATTTATCCCTTCTACCCTGCCCCAATTTATCTCTCAGAGTTTATTTGTGTCATTTCTGGGTGCTGTGTATCAGTGTTGAATATAAGTTTGGATCTTGGTGGGTTTGTTTATGAACAAAACAATGGAAATGAATAAAGGGAAATTTGAACCTGAAGCTCCTTTTACTATTTGTTCTAGTGATAGGGCAGACAAAATAGGTTTTATTTCTATATATCGCTTTCAGTTTCTTGATGTTTTGTTTCAAAAGCTTTTTTCCTTTTCTTTGCTCTTCACTTCCTTCTCTGAAAATGACTCTATAGGGAACTGAGGCAGAGGTTGAGTTTACATATACGTTCACACACACATGAAGTGGAATTCTTCCCCCAAAGAACAGGGAATTTACCTTCCTAGGTCAACTCAGGCAAAAGAGCGACTGTTAACTCTGCTCTAGCTGAAATTAATAGTATCATCTTCAGTGCGAGCATAAAAGATCTAAGCTAGCACAGCACACATGTACACATGATCTTAACTGTGGGGCATCACTGAGGGAAGGGAAGAGTCCATGGGTGCACCTTCTTGGGGAATAAGTTAGCTACTCTTCCTGCCTTGAATTAATCCTAGTAGCAGGACCCATTTAAATAATCTGTGTATCTTCTGTTTTTCCCCTTTACCCTCCCTCAATTTTTATAATCTGGCTTTGCGGGAACTTGGAGGTTGCTGTTTGTGATTTATTTCCCTGTGGCAGGTGGGAAGTCTAATTTGACACAATTTCTTTGGTGGTTAATAAAAACCTGATTGTATGTTAAAATGCATCTACCAGCCAAACATTGGGTAAATTGAATTTGAAAGTAGGGGTATTTAAATGCATTGGAAATTTAGCACGTCTGTCATTGGCTCATGTAAATGGGCTGATGATTTCTGAACAAAATTATGTGTTTTCATTCTTGGGTGTACACAGAGGAAGAAATATAGCCAAGCATTGAAGTATATAGGTCATTAGAGAGTTTCAGAATAGCCCTTTCAGCTCCTTTGCCTACTTAGGAAGCCCATTAAACCATTCCTTTTGTTTTCTCAACAGCAGAAGTAGTGGGAAGAGCAAGCCCCATTTGCTAGTACTTGTCCCTTGAAATGAAAAGCAGAATGATTAAGGTGATGCATGTAGACACACTTCCCAAGTTACCAGAACAAAAAGACTTTTAATACCGATACCTGTGGTTCATAAAGGTCCTATTACGGAGATTCCCCCAGCCATAAATCCTGAAAGAAAGGCATTCGTGAGATAAAATGAGTCTGCCTGGGAAATCAGCAGAGGGAAGGTCATACTGTGTAGTTCTGAAAAACACAAAACATTTTGTTTGTTCCTTTTTATTGTTACTTTTGTGATCTCAATTCATGAGCTACTTTGCAAGTGGGGAATATGTGATCTGCATGACCCTGACCTCTTTCTGGTGGTCTGCATGCCAGCTCCTTTCCTCATCTGGGTAACTAGATTTCACTCCAAAAGACAGCCTGGGGGAATGAAACTTGCTTCTGTTCTCCCACATTTAGTAGAGTCTGCCACTTTGGTAAGAAGGCTTGAACTGAAATTGGACACTTGGAATCACGGAATAAATCAGATGAGAAGGGACCTTAGGAGGCCTCTAGTCCAACCTCGGGCTCAAGACAGTCTTAGCCATGATACAAGACCAGGTTGCTCAGCGCTTTGTCCAGTTGGGTCTTGAGTACTCCAAGAGTGCAGAGCATCTCTGGGACTGTTGCACAGTAACTTCAAGTTAGATCCTGGTTGTTCCAAACAAAGTCTGACCAGCTGAATATAGGTCTCCCATCTAACCATGTTGGAATGTGAATGCTGATTTATGAACGATGGACTATGAAAATTTCTTCTGTGAGACTGAGATTTCAAACTGATTTCAAGGACAGAGTAGTCAGCATTTTATGTTTGCAATTGAATGTTCAACAGATGCCAAGCCAGCTTTGCCTGTAATGTGATTTATGTCAAATAGCATCCTTGGAGTTGGTCCTAAAAAATAACTTGTACTAGTGGTTTTCCTTTCAAAGGTTCAATGACAGATCAGGTTATGTTTATCTAACAGATTTTGACATTTTTACTTAGATAAAGTGCCAATCCTTTAAGGAGAGAGCACAGGCTTTTCTCCTGTCTAGGGGTCTTCACTGGAATTGGTTAAAAGGCAAGCCAGTCATGCTGCTTATTGAAGTCTTCAGAGTGGGAAGGGGTGATTTACACTCTTCTATGTACCTATATGCAAGTCACAGTCTACAGCTATGAAGAGAACTGTGCCATCCCTGTTAGGAACAATTCAGAAGCCTCTGTGCTGTGGCATGGTGAAAGAAAATACTTGCGGGTTGGAATAGCCCCAAAATTAGCTCTAGCCCAGAGATGAGACCTCATCTCCCTCGCTGACCTCCCATAACACCCAAGTGCTGCAACGTGTCTCACAGGAGTTTTATTTGCTCTAATATGTTAATGAATTGCCTTTTCCTTTCTCCGTATTTAATCTTGTCTGTGGAATTCCATTCTGCATTTAAGTGCTCAAAAAACCTGACAGAAATCCATAGGTCATTATTATGGGCAGATAAACTCATTTAAGCATCTACCCTTCCTTCTCCTATTATCCCCTTTCATGGAAAGAAATGTCTTCCACTCCTGTCCACACAGTACTCTCAGTTTTATGTTCTATCTTTCACTTTTATAGAAGGCTATTTAGCTAGAATTTCTCAACAAATGAAACTGTTGAGGGGACTGTCATTGTCCCTGGAGCAAATTATGACTTGTTCATATATCTGAGTCAATGGAACAGGGTGCAGGAAAAACAAAACGCAGCATTGACACATGGAACCAGTATTCATTCACTAAGCTATATGATTTTAGAATGTCTTGTCCATTTATAAGAATTCATAGTTTAAGAACAGTATAGATGGAAAAATTGTAGGTGAATGTTTCAAATTAATGGCATTTGAGCTCTAATGGAAAAATATGTTTTTGCTTGTGGGAGATTAATAAATTCAGACTGTGCTTGTGGGTTGTTTTCTATAAATTCCACTGTTTTTTCTACCTAGAAACGTCAATCAAAATTAAGTAAGACAAATATTTTTGCCCACAGCAGGGAGGAGAAATTGTTGTCATTTAGATGATCAGATCCTCTGCATGCTGAGACTCCTCATCTGGACTCGATTTGCTGTGCAGTCAGTGATGGGCTGAGAAAGGGCAGCACATTTTGATAGACTGAGAGTTGTCTTCTCTCTGCTCCCACATTAATATGAAAAACTGGACATCATTGAGACAGCTAGCCAATGTAGAAGCAGTTCAATGGAAGTTGTCTGACAACTCAACCTCCTTGTACAAACTCATTTGCATATACCACCTGATGACTGACAGATATTTATTTCAACTTCCTTGACCAGTGACATGAACATTTTATGACAAAGGATTTTCTTTCCACTAAATTCTGTACCTCTCCTTTTACCTTCAGGTTCCTGACAAATACTTATTTTACCACTCTAAGAAGTAACACATCCACAGAAATTAATCATGGATCACAGCTGCTTCCCTCCAGACCCTGAAACACCCACTTAATCACTTTGTAGAAGTGGCACATCCTACCACTCATGGACTACAGCTGAGTATCTTTTTAGCTGGGCTGACTGTTCTCTCTGTTTCTGCAGCATGTTTTATTTTAAAACCCCTCTTAACCTTCATTAGTGCTGTCATGAGGGTGTACGCTGCTCCAGAGTTTTTCCAGGTAGCATTGGCTGGTTTAAGATTGAATATTTAGTCTTGTGGAGACCTTCTTATGGAGACCTCTTGAGTTTCATCTTGGAGGGATGAGATTGGCCAGGCCAGTTGGTTCCCACTGCTGATCTCTGGAACCTCTGACTGAGATGAAGTTGGTTGATGAGACATGATGAGGTATGAGTTGGTTGATGATGATCGGGACAGAACAATCCCTGAACTGCTGAGGCTCAGAGCCACTTTCCCCAGTACTGCAAGTCTAAATGTGGTTAATATGCTTCATATCATTTAAAAGAAAAAAAAAAAAAAAAGATGTGATAAAAAATGTTAGCAATTATTTTACATTTATAAAGATTACATCACTTTGATAGGGATCTGCTCAGGACTGGCCTACCTGTCTGGTTGATAGGTCAGAAACTGTCTTCTTCAGGAGGCAACTCGGAAGCAGAAAATGGCCATGTACGTTTCAAAGGAGCATGCAGATAAGCTACAAACCTTCCTGGTGGATTTTGCCTGTTCCTTATGAATTCAGACATACCCATTTGGTTTCAGAACCCATCATTGTTCTCAGTGTCTGAGCTTCTTCTGACAGAGTCAACTCATCTCTGAAAGCACAGCCCAGGAGTTGGAGCCACCAGCACCTCACGAGCTGTTACAGCTCTGTTTACAGCTACAGAGAATTAGGTGTATTTACACAGACACTTTGATTCTGCATGCTCTTTGAACAATACTGTTACATATCAGCTTCTCTAAGAAATGTGGAAGTCTCTCAGCCTGCAATGTGTCTTTACCCAAAGCTTCTGTAACTGTGAGTCCCAAGGCAAAATGCATTTTGCTGACATAAAGTCCCATTCTTTTTTGAATACAAATCCCATTTGCTCAATGTCTAGATTAATACAGCACATACCTGACTTACTTGATGTACAGTAGTCTACACAAAATGAATTGCCTGTGTGATATGAAATACATGTTTTTTTTATATAACTGCACAATTAGTTTTAAAACACACTGTATTTCTGTAGAAAAAATAAATGTTTAGAATGTAACATAAATTGAATGAATCAAAGGGCATTGATTTTCTTTCGGAAGAATCTGAGGATTTCAAATGGCCTCTGTCTCTTCCCACACAGACACCCAGCAGTGGAGGTATTAAAGACCTGGTCTGGGAAGGGAAGACACCTGTTCTGTCCTTAACCACAACAACCATTTTTGTTCCAGATACCTCTTGTCAAAGTACAGTGAAGAGGAAGAAACATGTTTCAAGCATAAAGAGGGGTAAGTTATGTCCTTTTAAACAACTGATTCATGGTTGATGTGGTTCTTGCTCAAATAAGAATGTCAGCAGAAAAAATTTCCTCAAATTTCCTCAGCCACCTGGTAGATGGTTATCTCATTGGGACCAGACTTTGTAGAAACTGCTCACTCTCTGTTTCTCTACATCCAGCCTTACAGAGTCTTGTTCTGAGTTTTCTTCACTAAGGATAGGGCAGATGAGGGCAATGCTGGTAAACAGAAAAACCCATGAAAACCTTTGCGTTTTCCCAAAACCCTATGATGTCTTTAGCTCCAAGGAAGCTCTGAGGGTCAGGCCCACATATGTTAGAATAACTCGTTAATAGCTCAGAGAAACAGATTGCACTGCCTTGCACAGATGGCAGAGATGTAGCACTGAACCTTTGGCACCTGAACACTCGTTGAAGAACCAGAGCACAGGGACATTGCGATTCCTGGGAACTCTTGGCTTGGTTGCTTCATGGCCTTTGGGGTCATTTCTGTTACATCTTTCCAGCATAAATATTTAGGAGATTGCTCTAAAAACCTGTCTGTGGTGGATCATACATCCAGGCATGGTCTCAGCAATGGGTCTGGGCACAGAGAGCCCAGGGCTTTGAAAAGCTCCACGTGGAGGCACACTTTTGCCATCACATAGCCCTTCTTCTGTGAGCAAGGGGAAGATGTGTTTTATAAGATCATATTGGGTTTTTTTTCTCATCTTCTCACATATCAAGCCTGAAATTCTTCATCAACCTTGAAGACTGAAAGCTCCAGTTCTAAGACAGTTCAGATAAACTGAGCTTTAATGTTTTTGCTGAGAGATGTCTTGGAAGTACACGAAATACAAGTCCCTTGAGAGCAAGTAGAAGAAGCTAGAGGAACAGCCATTGTCTTTTCAGACTTCCCCCAAATCCATTTTTCTACCCGTGTGCACCCGGACACACTCTGAACGTTATTGATAACATTTCACTCAACCTCATTGTTGAAATCAGGCGTGCAATGAAGACTTCTCACCAGCCTGGTGAGTGCCCATCAGCAGAGGTTGCTGTGAGGGACTGTGCACGGCTGCAGTTCATGTATCGGGCATTGCCAAATGGCCACTCTCCCATCTGGGCAGTTATCTTCATTTTTCCCCCTACTAAAGCTGTTCCAATGCAAAGTTGGTCCTCTGACTTTTGCATGACTTATTGCAAATGGGCTGATGGGGAAGAGGGAAGCAAACGACTGTTTTATGTCAGAGCATCATTTCAGGGTACTCAAAATACTATTAGCAAATGAAATAAACCTGGGAGCTTAAAACACACTCTTAATTAGGCAGTCACTTTCTGTTTTGTAAATGTAGCTTCTAAGAGGATTATTTATTCCTAGGGAATATTTGGCTAAGATGATACCATCAGTCCATTGGCAGAGCATTGTACTGTGTTCATTGGTTTATATGCCCAATAAATGTACTGCTCGAGATACAGTTGCTTACAGAGAATATGCAAAAATGGATCCAGTCTCTGTATCTGACTTTAAATGGGATCTATTGATGGCAAATAGATGGGTTTTTTTTGACAGGCCACACTTCTTTCCTTTTTTCTTAAAAACTGCTTAGGTTCATCTAATGCAAAACAGATTCTGATTCTATTGTGCTAAGCTCAAGGTTTAACCAAATCCTATGGGACAAGCAATGCATACAAACTTAGAAACAGAGCATCCATGGTACTTTTCTGGGGAGGTCTGGAAGGCAAAGATCCAAAGTCAGCCTTTCCAGAGGGAGTTCAGGACTGGAAGTAGAAGATGCCTTCCTCTTGCTAAGAGTCAGGTCCTTCCAAAGAGCAGGAGTCCGATGTGCCTTCTGCTTGGTGGCATTAGTAGATGTTACCCTTTAAATGCAGACTTGGTCCTCCTGCATGAAACTGAGAGGGAAAAGATGGTTGGTTGTTGTACTTTGCTCCTCATAAGGGAACAGAAAAAGCAAAGAGTGAAGGTTGGTCTGCCCACAGTTCATACTGAGCCTCACAGGCAACGTCACCTTCAGCATCAAAAGGGCAGCTTATCTTTGGAAACATGAAAAAGGATGTTGGGTATGTTTTTACATAGTCAATTAGAATAACAGGGCAAGAGGTAAGGTGTCTCAGTTTCCTTTGATGCTTTTATGCTGCCAGCTCTGCCCTGAGAACAGGAAAAAAATTGAATAACAGAAGGGAAAAGTGTGAGCCATCACTAGGAATTTCTGCATGGTGTTGGCTCCTGACCAGGACCTGCAGACTAAAACATTAATCCTATGGAGAGTGTCTTCCAGACCATGACCAGCTGCTTTACATGGTCAGTTATAGCAGTCAACTCTGGTTTATGTGGCTTTGGTGACACTTGAGGAGCAAACAAAAACAGATGCCAAACACTTCATTGCAATGAGGATGTAGAGACGCAATTCTAGTGATGCCATGGGCAAGAAATTAGGAAGCAGACTCTGCTATATTAATTACATAGGGCTAACTATGGAATTCTAGTGCACTTTGAGCAGCAAAATAGTAAATGAGTGTGCAACAGTTCTTTGCAGATATGAAGAGACCTTAACCCCAGGCGCCTGCTTTTTTGGCTTCATTTGCCTTTCTCTTTTATCTCTTCATTTACCAAACTGGTAGAAAGGACAAGGGGAATCTTTTATTGCTTTAAGGTTAAGCAGGCTTTGGCCTGTTAAGGGCTGTCCATTTTAAAGAAGGGAAGGATTTCTGACCATTTTCAAATTCAGAAATCAAATTATTACAAGGGCTTTGGAGCAGAACATCTCTGGCTCCAAGTGTGGCTAAAAGTTCGTACTTTCTACCTTGCTCTTTTTCTTCATCTTAAATTTCACACAGTTTTCAGGGAAGTAACTTGGAGCCAGTGATAACTGGGTCAGCCTTTTTAATGGAACTTCAGGGTCTTAAACCTGCCAGCTAGATACAACGCTTGTTTAGGAAATGCAGTTCAAAGCCAATGAAAAGTATCAGGAAAAATAGAGGCTTCAGTGTAATTGTAAGAAGAGTCATTTCATGTGCTGGTGCAGTAATTGTCTCAATTAAAGTGAACCATCTTCAGATGAGTCAAAGGCTGGCCTTCTGGATTCCTGTGGCAATGCCTCGCACCAAAGCCTCCGGGAGCTGTTTCAGATTCCCTCCTGTGACTCCCTCCTCTGCAGCCTCCTTGTCTTCCCAGGGCTTCCCCTGAAGTTATGCTTCCTCCTCACTCAGCTGTGGGAGAGAGGTCCTCTCACTGCCTGGCAGGACTTGAGACCTACTTGCATCTTTCTAGACTCCCTTCAGAGAGGTCCTTGGAGCTGGGACCCCTCTTCTCCCTGTACACCATGGTTCTGATGATACTATCTACCCACTGGCAGAGATCAAGCCATGGACTCATTAGTTCATCCACAAGTATGATCAGGTATTCTTGCTTTTCCTGCCATCTGATCCATTGACCTTTTGGGGACCCAAAGTAAGAGTTTGCAGAGCTTGTGTGGTTCCTTGCACATAAGAAAACCCCAAGCTTTATTTGCCCCCTTGCACGGGCTTGCAAAGAATATGCCAGACAGCTCACAGTCTCATAGTCCTGTGTTGCTGCTGCAGAAGAAGGGTCACAGCTAATGAACAATGAGCAAGATAATGAATGCCTAACAGCACATTAGTCATTTCATTAGGCACACACCTTCTACAGGATGTGTAATACAACCCTAATTATAGCACTTCTGAATTGCCAACATGATCTTGTAAAGGATACTCAAGCCAGCTGGCTTCTCCTTTTCTTTTGGTTTTTTTTGGGGGGGCTTTTTTGGCACTTTTCTATTCCCTTTAAATATGTGATTTTAATTCAGCTACAAAGGGAGCTAATCGTCCAAATAATAATGCTGTTAATGAAATTGTTGATTTTTGAAATACTAGGTACTACTAATTTCTGCTGTGAATTGGACAGTGTTTTGCCAAGAGATCTGGGGAAAAAAAGCACAGAGTTGATGTATTTTGTTTCTGGCCGTGACTGTAATAGTGGTGAGAATTTTATTTGATTATTGTAAGGCCTCTGTGCTGAAGAAGAATTCTCTTTATACTTTGCACTGCAGCAAAACAAAGCTTAACTTCAGGTTCTCAAAAAGCCAGTGGAGTTCATTAGAGGAATATTGTTGTTTATCTGATACAAGCATGTTCTGGC
>JAHREE010150646.1:0-18845 GCA_033628505.1 Tringa tobata
CCGTGCAATTCTCAAAGCCTCCAAAGCACTCATCTCGGAATAAGCTCCTGAGCTTTGCAGTGGCTCTTCTCTCCAGCTCATCCTGGAAGGGGATTAGGGGGTGTTATCCAACTCAGCTGCCCCTTTTTATTGCCTGCTAATGGTTAAAGACTTCAGTGTCTTACAAAGTTAACCATCGCTGAGAAAAACAAAGAAAAGGACAGGAGCTGGGGACTAAGCCAGTGCTGCTCTGCCATCTGCTCCCCGAGCCGTGTTTGGAGAGGGATCAGGGGGGAGATTTGAGGTTCATGAGTTTCTAGAGACAGGGCCCACTAGCAACAAAAGGCATGACGCTGTGTCACCTGCAGCTTTATCCCGAAAGAGGGAGTGGGGACCTGAACCCCCCCATGGCACAGCCCAGCCAGGACACCTCCTGTCCAGCACCTCGCGCTGCCTCTGACTTCCACTGGTGAGACCCCACTCAACAGGGAACTTCAGACCTGATGCACTTGCAAACCTCCACAGAGCAATTTACACCCAGGTTCTGCATTTTTCAGCCCAAAAGCTGCTCACCTGAGCAATTCTGACCAGCTCTGGCCACAAAACTTCTGCAGTGCTGCGAGGCTCGAGGCAGGACTGGTCTCCTCGCTGCCCATCCTCTGCCTTTCACCCTTCTTCCCTGCCCCATCAGGTCATCTCACCCAGAGGTGGCTTCACTCAGAAGGACCCTCATCCTTTGCCCTGGGGATGCTCATGTGGGAGCTGTGGCTGCTTACCTCTTCCAGTCCCCATTATGGCCCCATCCTGCCCCAAAAGCTGAAGCAGAGCATCACCCATCTCTCTGCGATAGTTTCCAGGAGGAGCTGGATGCCTGCCCTCTGGGGAAAACCCTTCTGAGGAGTCTCCAATCCTAGACCTGCAACAGCTGAAGTCCCCATCCATGTGGCTGGTAGGTTATTTCCTCCCCCCTCTGTCTGACCATCACTCATGCTCTCACCTATTCCACTCCTGCCTTCCTCCACTCCTTTATTCTTCTCCTTCACATCTTTTTTTTCCTCCACCAACATCTCCTCTCCTCCCAACAAGAGACCACCCTCTCTACAGCCTTCTCCTGCACCCACTACACCGTTCCCCACGTCTGTAGTCAATGGAGCACCCACCTCCTGCAGCACCCAACCATGGGCTGCCTCCCCAGCGACTCCATCCACATTGACCAAACTGGGATGGACTGGAAAAGTTCATCTCCAGCCCCAGTGTTGGATACGATGAGGTGGCAGCAGCTTCTGAGGGACTTCACAATCTGAAACTCTGGCTCTCTCACAGCTCACGTCTTCAACCAGGTTTCTTAGCGTGGTGCCTGACGATGTGCGTGCACAGAGAGGATCTATTATTTCAGGCATTAAAACTGAGTTTCTGCCCAGTGCACCCCCAGATGTTTTCCAGCCACTTTAATAGCACTGAGAGGTTTGAAGAAAACCAATCATCCAGGCCCTAAACTGGGAGAAATCATCCTTACTTGAGCGACACTGGAGAAGGCACTTCAACGGAGCGACGCCAACAAGCCACAGCTGATGAGCTGCTTACTATAAATTTTCCAGGTAGTCTCACTTCTTGTGGTAATACTATAATAAACACTTGCAAAAAACGCTCTCCCCAAAAAAACCTTGAGGTTGAAAGTGTGAAAAATTCCCTACCACGCTTCAATAATTTGCTAGAGATTCAATAAAACCATCGCTCCGCCAGAGCGTTTTGAAGCTCACCTCGGCAACCAGAAAGGCCAGAAATTTAATTACAGCAAAGCAAAGCACAAACAAACGCGCCAGAATCAAAGGGAGCTCACAAAGCCCAGAGCACCCAGCCCACGTCCCGGGGGATGCCGGGGCTCCCCAGGAACCAGCCCCCCCACCCCGCTGCAGCCCCCTTGGAGGCGGCGTGGCTTTGCCGTACGCAGGACCAGGATGTCACAGGTGAGATAAACAAGATAGTTTTAATTCTCAGTGTTTTTTTCTCCCCCTGTTTCAGGGAAGCATCACGGTCGCTGCTTCAAGCCTGTGAGAGGCAAAGGCAAAGGCAGGCGGTGCCGGCTCAGTCTCCCCGGCAATTTCCTTTGGGAAAAGGTGCAGGACAGTTAATAGGGATTGATAAAGCACGGTCACAAACTGTGCAGGGAATCGCACGTGTCAGTGCCAGCTTCACAGTGGCTTGTAATTAATCCCAGATTCAGCAGGTTGCATTTCCCATGTGGTGGTACCAACAGGATGCTCCTGTGTGTCAGGCACCTTGGCAGCAAAACGCAGGATGGGATGGGATGGGATGGGATGGGATGGGATGGGATGGGATGGGATGGGATGGGATGGGATGGGATGATACAGGGGCTTGGAGCACAACAAGTGCCCTTAGTGGGGCAGAAAACCCACACTAAGCACCTGGGGACACCAGCCAGAAGGAAAAACAGCACTGCTGAGCACCATGTCCACCCTGGCACGTCACGGCAAAGGGGACAGCGTTGCCCTGTATCCCCAGCACCCTGTTCTGCATTTATTTAAGCTAAGCTATAACCACCACTGCTCCTAGCAACACAGCTGATGTTTTCAGGTTCCAAGGAATCCCTTCCTCTCTATTGATTATATCACCAGCCAGAGCTACACGTACCTAATTCAGTTTTATTAACTCCAGTTATTAAGTTATTTACCTATGAAGCACGCAAAGTGATCTGAGATGAGCCTGACCTGTCCCCTTCCCTACTCCCCAAACTTCAGCTGCAAAGAAAAACTTTATAATCTGAATTCTAAAGGTTAAAGAAACGGTAGTGAACCAGAAGCACAGGAGAAGCACAGTTTCAACACCTCAAGACATTAAATAATAAAAAAATATAGCATTTAAACCCACAGGAACAGAAAGCTCCAGGCTCAGTGAGGAGCCACCTGGCCCCTCACACCACTGCAATCATCTTTTGGCGAAGGGTTCTAGGCAGCTCCACACATTAATAATTTAAACAGTTAATAGTAGTGGAATCTGCTTGTCCAACACAGAATCAGTAGTAATAGTACATATTAATTGATAGTAATTGCACACTAATTAACTCACAAAGTAGTATGTTTATCTAGCAAAACGGATCATGCTATTGGCACGGGGGTTATCAGTAAAGGCAGCAATGCATAATTAAAAAATACATAAATGAAAATTATCAAATGATTTCTTTATGCTAATTAATATTTTTACTAGCCCAGTTTGCCCAGCAATGCCTTCCATCCCATCCTCTCGACATATTATTTTC
The DNA here is from genome assembly GCA_033628505.1 of Tringa tobata. Taxonomy (NCBI): domain Eukaryota; kingdom Metazoa; phylum Chordata; class Aves; order Charadriiformes; family Scolopacidae; genus Tringa; species Tringa tobata. The sequence goes on from JAHREE010150646.1 coordinate 3,257, forward strand.
AATATATTTAATTTGTAAATACATTTCTGGCTTCGATTTAGAAACAAAAATCAACGGGAAGGGTATTTTCCATGCTCAGAAGTAACACAGTGGTAACAAGGAAGGAGAAAATCTGTGCAGAAGGGAAGGACCACAGGGAGGGCTCGTGCCTCGCCATGGCCAAGCTGCTTTGAGCCGAGCAGACCTCATTGACACTGCTGCAAGACCTTCTGCTGTGAAAGTTGGCATCCAAAAATCCTTCTAATGCCCCTGCCAATGAAACATGGACCCCAGCATCACCAGGAGTCCCGTGGGCTTATCTGGAGGGTAGAAGCAAAACACATCATGGTGTAGGAGGAGAAGAGAGGGGTGGCGGTCGCAGGAGAAAATTGGTTTGGTGTTGACTGAACTCCCAGTTCTCACCCCACAACCACGTGTCGTGACCAAGGGCAGGGACCCCAGAGGACAAGAGAGGCCAGCCTGGTCCCAGATCCTCCATGGGGATCATGCAGGAGCTCAACTGGGAAGCAGTATGGACTCTGGCATCATCCCCACCTTGCTCCTGCATCTGACTCTTGGGTGAATCCCCGCCCTTCCAGCAGCCCTGCCACCCAAATCGAGAACAGCCACCAAGCGTGGTACCCTACAGTCAGATTTACAGGGAGCAAAAGCCTCCATGGGGGCTGTCTCCTCCTGGATGGTGGGATATCTGCTGGCAAAGAGATTCTGCAGAGCATCTGCTCCACAACGCAGACCCAGACCACACCTCCAAGGAAAGCCCATGTTAGCAGGGCTGCAGATAGGACGGGCACTGCAAAGCTGGTGAGACATCAAGGACATGGTTTAGTCGTGGGTTTTGTCAGTGTTAGGTTGATAGTTGGACTCAAGGATCTGAAAGGTCCCTTCCAACCAAGACAATTCTATGATTCTATGACCACCGCGTGTGGATAGGTACAGGTCGGTGCACGCAGAAAAAGGATAATCAAGGAAATTATAAAGGTTGTAATGTCACATACTCAAAACTTAAGAAAATGTGAGAACTAAAGTTGCCAAGGCAACCTTAATTCAGTCTCTGATAATTATGCACTTTGATGAAGGTGTTGATTGCAAGACCCCACACAGGGGGTTATCTGAAGGACCTATCTCTCCCCAGATGCCAAAGGTGATGGTGCTGAGCTGTAGCCAGGTCCTTCTGGGTGCTTGAAATGGTCCAGAGCTCGGCCTTAAGGCATCCCAAACCCCATCCCTGGGTACCTATGAACATCCATAGGCTCCTCTGCATCCTACAAACAACTTCATCTACAGCTTCTCAGTATCTTCCTCGGAGAATGAGTAGCTCCTACTTTATCATGCTCTATTCAGATGCTGTTCTGCATGCACAATTACTCAGCTCCTCATGGGTTGCTTACCCTTTGCTCAACACCAAAAAAGCAGCAGTATTTCACAAGCAATAAAGTGATTAAGCTCCCAATCTCCCTGTTACCATCCCCGTTTTACAGATGGGGAGCAAAGGCCCGGGAACAGCAATATAAAAAACATCCACTATGCTACATGCACCAAATTTGAGACATTTAGACTTGATTTTTCAGAGTGCTTAGCATTAAATGACACTTCCCCTGCTCAAAGCACAGCTCTCATTGACTTGGGTTGAAGTTTTTACAGCTCCACATTAATGCAGATCATTCCCAGAGCAGGTTCATGGGCTGTGCTAAGCGAGGTAAAGGTGAAAAACTGGGATATGATGGTGCCATTAAAGACGGTTTCTTAATGTCTCTGCACAGAGGGGCTGCCTGGAGGCTGCAGAGCAAACCGACCCTGGCACCTCCTGACTTTGAGGTTTTGCAAACTTGGTAACGTTTGCTGCAGAGGAGCCTCCTCGGGGTTTTATTCGGGGCAGGGAGGAAGGGGAAGGTGTTCAGTCTGGAAAAAGAGGATGTTTTTCAGCAGCAGTCGCAGGACACAGCCTTGGGTGGGCAGAGCTCTCCCCAGGGCAAAATCACCTCCGGAGGCTCCTACCTGCCCGCTTCCCATCCTCTTCCCCTCCTGGCCCAGTATATCCCACTCTCTCCTCCATTCCCCCCAGTTCCCCTTCCCCACCAGACCCAAACTGGGTTATTTTTGGCCCTCACGCCCTCAGCCAGCACTGCGGAGCAGGGATGCTCGGCCGTGCTCGGGCACGGAGGATTGCTGCCGACTCTTGCTGCTAAAAATCAAACAGGACTTCACGCCGTGTGCAGCATTTCAGGTTTTTCCAAAGCTCTTTTAAGCTGGCCAAATTAAGGCGGTTCTTCGCCTGTAAAAGAGAGACCCTCCGCAAAACGTCTGCCTCAATCCCCTGCAACAGTTTTGCCTGGGGGAGAAAAAGAAATCTTAGAAAAACAAGCAATCGAGCAAAAGCCCAGACAGAAGGCCTGGGATCTCTCATCTTAAATTATTAAAGGCTGAAAACATCATGAGATGGGTCAGGTCATCCCCAGTACCAGGCAGCAATTGCAGCCCTGGTTCAAATAAAGCCTAGATTCACACAGACTCTACGTGCACGGCGAAAAATGCCATGAATCTCCCTGCAGTGAGGAGCTCTGGGCATCTCCTCGCTACCTCACCCGTATCTGCTCCTGACACGGACCCAACCAGACACCGGAGAGGAACTGAGCATCCAGCCACCTTCCCCTTGTCTTTGCCCTTCAAAATAATCAGCCATCAGCAAACCACGATCGCAGGTCACCGCTCCTTCGTCATCCCAAAGGGATGAGCCTGGCATGAGCTATAGGATTTTCCCATTTAAAACAGACGTGTATTCTAGCCCAAAATATATTCCAGCTTGGCTGCGGCAGATCCCATCTCCCCCTGCCCTGCTTTCCTCACCTAGAAATTGGGAATTTGCTTGCTGGAGGGGCCAGAAAGACAGAGGGGAGCTGGAAGGACCCCAGCCCACATCCCAGCCCCAGGGGTGTCACAGCCCCCCATGCCACAGCACGTCCCCCAGCCCCGTGGAGGCAGAGATGTCCTATAGTGTCCCACGGGCAGCGGGGACAGACCCAGGACGGGGCATGGCACAGGGGGGCTGTGTCTGCCTTCAGTCACCCTGAGCATTTCGCAACAGCAGGTGCAAAAATCCCAGCCTGGGGCTCAGACTTCAGCATCTGCTCAGCCACGAATGAATCACCAGGGTTTTCCTTCCCCTTTCTAGCCTTTTGAGGGTATTTGGGACAAGTTTTCTGTTCTAACGGGCTCTTCTGGTTCTCACTTTGTAGCAATCCATGAGGGTCCAGAGGAAAAGCTGGACTTTGCAGGGAAACTGGGAGGGAGAGGGGTTATCCTTTAACCCGCTGTTTGCTTGTGCCCAGGCACTGGGACCAACCACGTCCCAGACTCGACCACTCTCATTACACAGCAACTGGCATTTTTTCAAGATACATATGAAGTGCTCCGATGAGGTGGCGATAAGCGCTTTAGAAATGCCGATAGAATTAGATTAGATAAATAGGAAATGGTCGGGGCTGCAGGATTAGGCAACCAAGCCTTGATTTTTCACAGATGCTCCTATCGATCTGCTGAGAACAGTCAGCGTCGAGCCCCTGGGAACCCAGGGTGCCAGGGATCAGCCATCTCCCATAAGCATTGGGACTGGAGATCCCTGCCCCGATGAGATGCTGGCTGCAGGCAGGACGGTCCATGGAGGTGTGACCCCCTGAAGATGCAGCTCAGCATCCCTGTGCAGCTCCAAAGGCAACACCAGCTCTGCAATAAAGCTCCATCCACCCGAAAGCCACACACCTGGGTGACCTTCACCGAGCCCTCCACATCCCAGGGATCAGCAGATCCCATCCACTCCACGGACCTGGGGATCTGGGCATGTCGATCCCAGCCACGGCACGGGGTTGGCAAGTGTCCCACGGCGTGGGGGTGCCTACGGCTGTCTGGAGAGAGGGGAAACAGCCCACAAGAAGCAAAACTAGAGCTTTTTGGAGAACCAAGCCCATGAGCTCTATTTTAGCAAAACAGCACTCACCTGGGCCAGTTACTAGGGATGCACTTACGCATAAGGATACATATGTGCATAGCTTTGCTGCTATATATAGCACCTTTATCAGCAACGCTCACTGGCTTTGAAAAAGCCAGGTGAGTGTCCGCAGACAGAGGAACTGAGGCACAACTAGATTATTTACAGCTCGTTTCCAAAAGCAGTCTTTGAAGTTGAAATCCAATTAATTTTATACCTGGGGAGAGATTTGCATAGGGATTTTCCATCCATATGGGCAGATTTTTCAAAAGGACTTGGCTTTTATCTAGGCACCCAATGCAGACTGTGTTTTCCAAGGTGCCCAGCATTCATTAGCAGCTCCTCGGAGAACAGCAGGGTTTGTCACAAGGACAGCACCCTCCTTGGAAAGCCACCAGTCAGCAAGCCCTTCTGAGGACACCACCTCCATGGGTCTGGTCTCCAGAGGCGAGGAGCACCCTGATCTGCTGCTGCCTTTGGTAGGGACCCATCTCATTGGAGGTGTGGGCATCTCAGAGGACATAATTTCCTACCACAGAGAAAGAGAGGGGGTTTATACTGGCCTAAATCCCTCAACGAGCTCAGCCCAGGATCAGAGATGCCGTGGCTGGCACGGAGCAAGCAGTGGGCATCGGTGGCTGAGGGAGGACCGGGACCACGCTGTGTGGTGGCCACAACTCCCTAGATCACCTTGGTTGTGTCCTAAAAATGCACCCACACTGCCAGGAGGGTCTGCCTTGTATCTCCCTTACAAAGAAGCCACATGCCCCACATCCCTCTTGCCACCGCATCAGCGAGCGCTGCCTCGCCAGCCCTCAAAACAGCCACATTGTGCCCAACTTGCAAACTCTTTGGGGCAAGAGCTGTGTTTAGACCCCTGCGTGGGACAGTCCTCTCCAAAGGCTGGCTTCAGTGAACCTTTCATGATCTGCAGTCTTACAGAGACACGAGCAAGCCTTTCCCCATCCCCTTCCCACACCCCCATCTCAAAACCACAGCCCCCGGCGCGCTGCCTCAAAATCTCCGAGCCAGGTGACGGCTGCAAAACAGCCCCTTCAGACTTCTGAGGAAGAGACAGAGCTTCAAACGGACCTGAAAGCCCCAGAGGCCAACATTTTACAAACAAACAGCACCCACCGGGAGGGAACGGGCAGCGCTGGCCACAGCAACGCCTGCCTGTAATGAGCTGACCCGCAGGCTTCCTCCCGGCTCTCCCATTTGCAGGGTAATTGCTGTACATTTTTAGCCTTGCCTGCAGCCATCTCGTACAGCAAAGGCTGCCAAGCTGTGTCCAGGGCCAGGTGTATTCAGAAAAAAAAAAGGATAATCAGCATTTATTTTTTTTAAACAAAAAAAAGGAGAAAAATTTAGCACTGCATCCTGTTGCATCCATTTTTGCTCCTGCTGAACCAAATTGGCTGCCATCACAGCAAATGGCAGATGAAGAAAACATTGACTTTCTGCTTAGGTCAATAAACAGGATAAATTGAGCGGGGAGTTGAACGTGGAACAGGGAACATCATCATTTACCTGAGGAAGAGAGAGGGTTAAAGGCAGAGAGGCTGAAGCCTGTACCTCACCTCAGGGTGTTTCACTTGGGAATGCAGCGCTGGGAGGCAGAACCTCCACCGAGGCTTGGGACTATGCTGTGGGATTGGGTCCGATGGGCTTAAACCAGAAGATCCCAGACCCAAATCCCGAGATAAAATGATGAGGGATTGCAATCCTGCAACCCAGCACCAGCCAGTGCCAATGGCTTTTGCCTGGAGCGGGTGTGCAGCCTGCACAGGGCTGAGACCTGGCTGCTGCTGGTTCACAAGTGGCCAGACCAACCCTTCCCGAGGTCTGAGAGAGGCCGAGGATGGGACTCAGCTCACCCATCCCAAGATAACCCAAAATATGCATGGGACTGGTCGCTTTGGGCTCTGCCAAACTCACCGGGGGAGATGGGCTCATTTGGGGGATGATGCCCCTGCCACAAGGTGCTCAAGGATTGCAGCAAGGGCTGATTGGTGCCCTGAGCTCCACGGACCAGACCTCCACTGGTTAGAAAAGGCAGCCTCGGGGACTAGCTTAGATACAGGCCTGGGGATGATCTAAGCTACTTCTAAGAGCAGCCAAATCAGTCCCAGCCTGTGGCCCTTGGAACTACTTGCAATAGGTGTCAGGGAGAGAAGGAGCCTATTATTGGCCTTCCTGAAAAAAAGGGAGGGTCCTGAGCTCTCCCATAGCATTAGGTACCAAAAACACCATTTGGGAGGGAGACAGATAGTCTCAACCATGGAAGAGACCTCCTTGCACTTTGCACTGAGACACCACAGATCTACTGTGAGACACAAACCTGTATCATGCCAAAATCCCAGTGCCCACAAAAGGATTCACTGTCCTTGCTGTGCTGTCCCCTCTTTTAGCCTCTTGACATCGCAGCTTCCCTAGTTTAGATCTGCTGAGCAGGGCTGTTAATGGGCTGTGGGGGTGGAAACGCAGAGGGCTGAGCAACCACCCCTCCAAAACGACTCCCAGGGCTGCTCACTAGTCCCAGACTCAGGTTTCCAAAGGAGACATCACTTTGGAAGATCCACCTCCTTATCTTGCTAGGTTATTTTTGGTTTTATTCACAAGCCTACCCCATCTTAATAACCCACGCCTGAAGCACCTCTAAAGAACAGACGATGCATTAAAGCAACGGCAGCACCGTGATTACACACAAACACACACTGATTTGGAAGCTTAACTTGGAACTTCCCTGGCCTGATTCTGATACCAAGAATCCCAGCACAGATATCCTCCCTTTATCTGCAAACCTTTGCGCTATTGCAGAACATCAAGAATATATGCATCTATTAAAGGCAGCAGCGACTACACCTCCCAGCAGATTCTTCCCAGAGCTCAATTATTGGCACTAAGTGTCCCCCATCAAAGGCATTTAGAACCTCTGGTGTGGCCAAGGTTGCAAGGGATGCATTGGGTCCATGGGCAATGATGGGAGCTGCAGGCAGGTGGAGTGGGGATGGGATGGGATGGCATGGCATGGCATGGGATGGCATGGGATGGCATGGGATGGCATGGGAGGATCCCTCCCCTTGAGCCAGCCAGATCTCAGCCATCAGGTTCTTTTCAGTTGCCATTGTCATGGTGAAGGATATTCCGTTAGAACCCAGTTCACAGGAGTGTGCGACATGGTCGTCACCGCTCCCGCTTGATTAGATTTGTCAAACCCCATCAGGGAGAAGTCTGCCTGGGAACCCGCTCTCCGGCTGCACATTTAGCAACAGGAGATTGATGACAAGAGAAAAGGGAGAGGTAAGGGGGGAGGGAAAGACATGAAGAGCATTTGCACACTGCAGGACCACCCTCCTTCTCCAGCCCATCACATTTCTCTCGCCGTCTTTATTTTAGCATCTATCTTAATTAGGGCAGATTAAATGGAAAGGCTTCCATGCTAATCCAAGGTCTGCCCCGCGGGGCCAAGGAGGATGCTCAGAATACAATTTGCACCAGAGACAGCCACGCAGAGACGTGTCCCTCCATGGGCCCACCATGAACCCCACAACCAACCTCTGCCAGGGCAGGGAGTGACGGGTGAAGATCTGATGGGTGCCAGGAGCATCCATCGGAGCCCGTGGCACCGGTGCCTCCGGGGAGAAAGGGGAGCTCTGAGCATCGTGTGGGCAGGTCCCACCCTGACACCCCACTCCTCTTCATGGGGTGACCCTTCAGCCTGACCCACCTCCCTCTGCAGCTGCACAGAAAGCGATGCCGACCCGACGCCGCAAGGAGTGATGAGGGTTACCCAAAGCCTCCCAGAGACAAACGCTCCCCCAAAATAGGGGCCAAGACTCCGCTTTGATTACAGACACGAGGGCCAAAACATTGATTTTTTTCAGCCAGCAAGCAGCAGCAAAAGCAAGCCTCTGTAAATGTGACCCCTGGAAAAAGAGTCAAGCGGGAGGTTTTTGGAGGCAGAGCTCACCAGAGAGGCAGACCTCAGGATTTACGTAAGAAAACTGTTGTCAGTTGTTGTATTTTTACCATTTCACCCAAATGGGCTTCTCTGTAGGTATCAGAGCAAAGACCGAGCTTAACTTGTTTCTCTGACTTTTTCTCTCGATGGAAGGAGCTAAAACCCTGCCTGATCAATTGGCCCGAGGGCAGCGAACTTGCTTCCAGCATTTGGCCTCAATCGCATTCGAAGACTCAAATTTGACTTCAGCAACATTCACCTCTATCTATCCAAACCCACACCCGGTTTAAGGGAACCAAGGTGACCTCAACACACCCGAGGGGCTGCTCTGCTGCTGGAGACGAGCAGAGAAGAGCCTTCCTGGGAATAAAACCCCAGCAGGAGCTGGCATTTCGGGACGGGCTGGAGACTGGGATGGTGAATTACCCTCAGGGCCGCGGGCAACGGCGCAGGATGTGACAACGCTCCAGACTCCTCATCTGTAAAACGGGGACAACAGCAGCTACCTACCTCCCGCCGCGCCGCGCGGTTAATTAATGCTCCTTTGAGTTGTGAAGATGAAAGGCGGCGTGTAACTGCAAAATAGCGGCGGTTTTTATTATTATTATGAATGAAGCCTCCGCCGGTTCCACCAGAACACACCTTAAAGCAGACAGGGAATTGTTCCCAGCAGCTGTACGACCGCTGGCACTCGCAGGAGTTCGACTGTGGGCTTGTAACTAAGAGCTTCCAACATGCCGGGGAAGAAAAAAGACAGGGAGAAAAAAAACAAATAGAAATTCCCCCACGTTTTTTTGTGCTTAGCACCTGGAGGCGATGCTCCCACCCCTCCTGGGGGCTGGAACAAACCAAAGTGGAGACACGAGCATCTCTTCGCCTCCTGCTCTGGTCCAGGCTTTACCTTCAGGGGCTGCTGGAGCCCACTGTGCACAAGGTCAGGACAGATCATACTGCAAGGGCACTTAAAGAGCAAATGGGGATCACGGGGCCACTTTAGGAGGTGATTAATACATTGTCTCTATTTGACAGGTGGTAGCACAAGCAGCTGAAATCACCCACTTAAAGGCCCACGGAAAGCGGGGGCCGGAATGGCGAGCCTGAACCATGGAAAGGCACAGAGAGACCCCCTGGCAGAGCCAGCTGTGCCCAGCTGTACCCCATCCTGAGGGCTCTCCGGCACTGCCAGCCCCTCTAACCCTGCCACAAGCACCCAGTGGAGCAGGTCCAGAGTTCCCAGAGCCAACCACAACCCCTGAGCTGCACACAGGGTCAGTCCTCTCCTGCTACGGATGGTTTTGAGTTGCTAACACCAGACTAGAACAGAGAATCGTAGAACGGTTTGGGTTGGAAGGGGCCTTAAAGATCATCTAGTCCACCCCCCTGCCCTGGGCAGGGACACCTCCCACCAGACCAGGTTGCTCAAAGCCCCCTCCAACCTGGCCTTGAACCCCTCCAGGGATGGGGCAGCCACAGCTTCTCTGGGCAACCTGGGCCAGGCTCTCACCACCCTCACAGCAAAAGAAAGCTCAGTTCATGGCTCGAGCACTTCAGGCAAGTCACCTTTTGGTACCTATGTTTCCTGCATTATTTAAGATTATTTCCTTTGCTCCACCTCGTGCATCTCTCTGAAGCAGAAACCCCCTCCTTTGACAGCTATGCACCACCTTGTCTTCTGCTTCTCCGACCTGCAGGCAGCCTCTCCGTGCCCTGGCAATGCAGCTCGGAGCAGCTTGTGGCTCTCCATCCCCCTCCACCACCATCCCCATCTCCAGGCCACCGCCACCGTGCCCGGCTGAAGGGCTGGGATGCCTGCAGCACACGGTGGCCACGCCGCTCCCGATAGGTACCTTTCATGTTTAATTCAGAAGCTAGTTTAGTTAATCTATTTTTTAATAATTCATCCCTTCCATCTTAATTTTGCTAGTTGTTGAAAATCCCTAATAAAACATTTAGGGGCTCTTTTACTGAAGCAATGGCATGATTTACTTGACGGAATCCAGTCTTTGATGTCCTGTCTTAATTCCTTCCCTCCCACTGTGCCTCAATCCTGTTTATCGCTGTGCCGGAGGTAAGAGGTTCTTGTTGAGTTTTGTAGCACTTAGACGCTTGGTCAGCGTTAATAATTCAGCCGCCCTGCATGGCTTGGACAAATCATGTAGCACAACCAGCCTCTTCCCTTTTATCAACCATTCCCTCTGCCAGCACGGATCCGGGCATCGGCCGGGAGCGATGCGGAGGGACCAGGTGGAGCATCCCGACCGAGGCGGGTCGGAAGCGTGAGCAGAATATCACAGGTGCCCCAACTACGTTGTTTGAAAGGATATACACCCTTTTTACGGCGTTTATATTTCATTCTCTACTGCCGGAATGGAGAAACATGCTGGGTTTTTACATCCGTAATTGGGGAACAACAGATGGTGGAGGCACAGTTGGAAGTAATACGGCCATTAAAATAATCTATACGGCTTGTAATTCTCCAAGATGGGAGAAAGAGGAGGGTCTGCCTTCACCCGAGAGCCCAGCCCGGCCGCTCACCCCGCTGCAAGATGGGTGGGAATCAGTTTTTTGCAGTTGTTGGGATATTGAGGCGGTTTGGTGGGTTTGATGGGTTTTGCCATTTCCCTTCTCCTGGGATTCGCTTCTTGAAACCACATGAGGAGCCAGAAGCTGAACCAGAGCTGCATCCACTATTTGACTCCCATGGGCCACACAGGGCACATTCTCCCCCCCGAAACACCCAGTGAAAGCAACTGCCACCTTTACATCTATCTTAATGACATAAAAAGGGGAGCAGAAGGACCCAAGCACTTCAGGCAGGAAGGGGGGGCTCTGTAATTAAATTTTAAATGAGGGTGATGGGAGAAAGAATTACACAAAAAATACCCCAACGATTCATGAAAATGGAAACTTCTCACAGGAACGCCCAGGCTTTGCCACCACCTCTATCACTCTCAAATCTCAGGAGTGCTTCTCTGTAAAATCAGAGCAAGAGAATTGCCCAGAAAAGCCTAGATATTTAGCCGATATACAGAAATATATGTCCTTGCTCAGCTTGATTTAGACCATGGCTTCAGAGACGTCTACGCCCTCCCAACACCCCAACCACCACGTTGTTTGGTACCTCTTGATGAGTGAGGGTTTTCTCAGGGCTTTTGTGTGGATTTTTTCTTCCACAGGAACATACTATAGAAAAGGTCCTACTTCAATATAAAATAGAGAAAATGTCTCGGATCTCAAAAAAAACCACACTGGAAGGAGCAGTCCTTCCCCACTCAGACCCAGATGCCACCATCCCCACCCTGGTTTATGGAGAGGAGAAGGAAAGGGAACTGCAGCAGCATCCCCTGGCCAGGAATCCAAGCACCCCAGGTTCCTTGGGCACAGGGCTTCCCTCAAGCACCTCCCCAGCCTAGACACAATGATTTTCTCAGCCAGAAACCTCTCCATTGGGCTTAAAATCTTCACTATAAACAAGCAATCAAGTACCTCCCCAAATCCTTACCCTCCACCCCGAGCACACAGGAGCCAGCAGGACGTTACTTTGACAGCTGGCTTTGCTTTATGGAGCCGTAAATATATATTTTAATAGGCTGGCAGCAAGAAAGATGTGTTTTCAGGCCCGGCAACATCCAAAAGGAACTGTGATTCATTTCAAAAGGGGTGAAGGGGTGTAGGAAAGGGAAACGCAAGCCTGAAACCCGCAGAATAGAAAAGCTTTGAAAGCAACTGCCAAAAAGCCCCTGCACAGCTGCCTTCTGCTCTTGGAAAGAGATTAAAAACCTGAGCAGCATCAGGCTGAAGCGGACGTCACAGAGGCCACCCTGGGCCATGCTCATGCTCAGATAAGACTCTTTCTTATTATTATTTTGCTGGAGACGACCCAGCCTCTGCCAACGCACAGCTCTGCCACACTCCTGGCACCACCCGGCATGATGGGTTCATCTAAACTGGGCAGAGAAGACATGAGATGCTGATGACGGGGGTGACTGGGGACTCCCCTGCATGGTCCCCGGGGACCTCAGAGGGATCCTGCCCTGAACATCAGCATCCCACCCTCCTTCATCATCCCACCTTCCTTCATCATCCCACCCTCCTTCAGCATCCCACCCTCTTTGTGTCCCACAGCATTAAGCCTGACGTGCCTTCGTTAGCCCCGGCGCTGCTCTCCAACGCCTAATTTGACTAACCCTTTAGTGACTAATTTAATTACCCCGGCCCACAAACTGACAGACAGCTGTTAAAAATGGTTATTGCATTATTAATACGCTCTAGTAATTTCCCATTAAAACTATACTGTTAATAATTTTTTTTCCCTGTATTTCTTCCCTCTTAATTAGTCTATTTAAAACTTTGAAGGAATATTCTCTTTATGGTAAATGGGAGCGTCGAGCAAATTACATTTTTGATTGAATACTTCTGTGATAGGCCAGCAAATAAGACCGTTGAGTTGTTAATTATTGTCAGAGTTTCACACGATGCCTGCTAATGAGGCAGTCAATCTTCCCTGCCATTCCTAGAATATTAATGGAGGCCTTCAATATTGATTTTGTCACCAGGAGAAGGCAGGAACCCCTCCTTCTTGGGGGGCTCTGGGGTGGGCAGAGGGGACTCTGTGCTGGGAGGGGCCATGGAGGGGACCAGAGAACCTTCGGGATGGGCTGAGCCAAGGAGGGTTGGAGTTTGGGGGAAGCTCGGGAAGCTCTGGGGTTTGGCAAAGCTCAGGGACCTGGTGGGGGATCTGGCACATTCCCATGGGCATCACCCCTATCGACACGTGTCGCTGCACAACAGCTGTACCCAGATGGGACAAGGCACTGGGGACACACAGCTCCTGCCAGACACGCTGGTCCCTGTCCCCTCTTGCTGTTTCTACCTGTTGACTCTGAACTGCATCAGATTCACCCCTTATCTTCCTCTGATAAGAGAATCTGTATTGGTTTTTTTTTTTTTGAGGAAAGGGAAATACCTGATCTGCCTGGACTTCAGGAGATAACTTGATAGAGTGACGTGGGGAAATTATTAGCCAAGTGACCGCGGATAAGGATTGACACGAAACCCCGAGGTGGCTCAGAGACTGCACGACAGCAGCCTTTGAGTTGTGCTGGAAGATGCGACAGGGAGGTTTCAGTACCATTGCTCAAGCTGTTTGGGGATTGATCCTATTTGGTATTTGCACCAGGGCTCTCCTGGGGGGATGGAGAAGTTTGGCAGCAAAGTCTGCCAGTGCCAAAGTCATAGGACTTCGTGACTCTTCCCATCCAGGCTCCCGTTGCAAGTCTCATGGGGCCATGCTCAATGCAATCCTCAATGACGAAGTCACGTCTCTGACCGGAGAGTCTTAGCCAAGCCAGAGGTAATCCTACTGAAAAAAGTCCTGATTTTCTAACAAGGAAACCAACACAGAGAGAGGCAGCAGCCCAGGAGGTGTATGGATCTGTGGCCGATGTCCCAACTGTCCCATTAATGCCATCTCCTGCTGAGCTTCCCTGAATGAGAAGTTTCATGCGCATACATGTAATTATGCTCCTGCCTCAAGTCCTTGTGGAGCTCTGGTAAGGGAGAGAAGATACCAGGTCTCATAACACACCTAGCACTGGCTTCCCAGCTCAAATAAGGCAAATATCACACCCTGCCTCCCCCAGGTCTCCTTTCCCAAGGGGAGATGCAGGATGAGAACCAAAGCCATCAACAGCTCTCTACGGGAATGGGGAACATGAGGTGCCTATTCAGAAAGGGCAAGAACTAAGGAGATGGCTATCCTGGTCCATTCATAATAAATAGTCTTGCTTTGCAATGGTGCCAACCCCAGCTACTTGGAGCAGGTCTCAGAGGGCTCATTTTAGCTGTCAGTAAAACACCAGTCAATGTCCTTTGGACCCAAACAGAAGCCAACAACCAACTTAAAGGTAAAATGCCCCCATGAGGACTGGCTGAGGGCAGGAGGTGAGCAGAAACCCACAGCTTCCCTGACAGAAGGCATCATCACAGTACAAGAGGAGGAAACCAGGTACTACCACTCAACACCTACCACGTCCCTACACAAGGACCTTGGGCATGGCCAGGCTGTGAGCTGGGCCAGCAGCCACTAACAACACTTGCCCAGTTGGCACTCAGCCTCTGCAGACACTGCTGCCAGGGAAACCAGCCCCGTGCTACCAAGCTTAAAGGTCATGCTGCAAAATAAGGGCAGGTTTTGAGTTAACAAAAGGCTAATGGCAGATTATGGGCTGTCAGCATGGGCACGTATGGAATATAAAGGTGGGCTGAGAGCAAGAGCCTTGTGGCAGGTTAATCCCATCCATTCCCATGGGGTGCTGAGGGCATCCCCCTGGGGAGGTGGTGCAGAATAGCTGCTCTACAGTGTTTACTCAGGTAGACGAGTCCTAACACATGTCAGGGTCCTGTTACACATATAGATCTTGTCTGGTAGAGATGGTTATAAGCAGTGTATTTACCCCTTGGAGTCTATGGGTCAAGAAGCCCTTATTGAACCAGCCACAACTTTATCACCAACCCTAAGCTGTGCCCAGCTCCAGAGGAACCACGTTTCAGAGCAAACATCTCCAGCTCTGGCCCATCTGTGTTTGATACACACTGATTAAAAAAAAAAAAAAAAAAAAAAAGAGGAAATGTGGACTGAACTAAATAAAGAGACTTCTCACCGCAAAAGCTCAGTGCATATTTACACAGTATCCTGCCTTAATTCTCAGCTTCTTCATTTATGTCATTTTAAGCCCTCCGCAGTAGCAGGGAAGTATTAGCTGGTGTTTAATTGTGTGCTGCTGGGTTCAGCGTGGCTCCTGAGGAGCTGAGCCCCGCACCAGGGCAGGGACAGGGCTGGGGTGGACGGAGGTGGCGAGGCAGTGACAGGGGGACAGCCCACGACAGAGCCACCAGCCGGGAGGGTGAGCACTGGGGGACACTACAGTGTGAAATAACAGTGGCTGGCACCGAATGACCTGCCTATGGGATGCCTGGGACCAACCCCAGCGTGCAACGCCCGGTTGCAGGAGACATGAATATGTTCTCCCCCAAAAACCATCCAGTCATGATGCCAACGGACATGAACCTGCTCTAGGTGCAACTGGGGGCTCTTCACCCCCTCACGTACCTCTCCTCCAAAACCTGCTCAATACCAGACACATGCATTTCCTCCAGAGAAGAACCATCAGCTAGATGAACATGTACAGACCTTGTGGTCCATCAACACCCGCATCCCCATCCCTCCCTCCCAGCCACCTCCAGCCCTGCCGGAGCCCGGCCCTGAGCCCAGCTGCAGGAGATGTGAATATGCTCTCCTTCAAAACCCATCCAGTCATGATACCAACAGACCTGAACCTGTTCTAGATGCAACTGGGGGCTCTTCACCCCCTCACATACCTTTCCTCCAAAGCCTGCTCAATACCAGACACACGCATTTCCTCCAGAGGAGGAGAACCATGAGCTAGATGAATACGTACAGACCTTGTGGTCCATCAACACCCTCATCCCCATCCCTCCCTCCCAGCCACCTCCAGCCCCACTGGAGCCCAGCCCCAAGCCTGGCCCAGCCTGCGGCACAGTGTGCCACCAGGTCCCCAACTGCACCCATCTGCGTTGTGATAAAAGGCACCTGGTTGCAGCCAATAGCACCTCATTATATC
>JAHREE010150647.1:0-14286 GCA_033628505.1 Tringa tobata
AATCAGCCACCCATTGCTCTGACAAAAAGTGGGATAGTGTAATAACACAGCCTTGCAAGAGGCCGACATGAATGTAAGAATGCTGCAAAATGTTTGCAGAAGTTTGCTAGGAATTAATCAAGTTAGCTTTGTCTTGTAAGACGATATAGGTCCTCCATGCTCCAGCTGAAGCTTTAAGTGATTTCTAAATGAGCATGACGTTAAGTGAGCAGAAACCTAATCAGTAATTGATAGATCTAGTTGCATGTCCCTGTCACCACGCTGTCTCTGATACGCAGACCAGATTGAGCCACTGAGCCCTTAGTGCAGCTTCTAAGTAGCTTTAACCGTACCACAGTGATGTTAGAGGCCTCATTATGCTAACAGCGATGAAAATTGAACTCCCAAAGTGAGAAAGTAGTGCAATAATAAAGTAAAATTTATCCAGCACCCTGACTTAGCTCTCATAGAAAGGCCAAATGCAAAAAGGAGATGGAGGATTACTATATGGAGATGGCTAATCTTTTGTTGTTGTTGTAGTTGTTCCAGCTGTCTAGACAGCTAGACAAATGCCAGGTTAATTTTTCAAGACCCTGACTGCAAGATGTTTTAACACTTCATCCTTGATCATGGGTGCAATCTACTCGGATTGTCTGGCAGTTATTGATCCTATAGCCAACAGACTAGAAGGTTTTTCAAGGTTATATCACTTGATAAAGTAAAAAATATCCCCGTCGAAGCTTATAGTGAACTTGGTATGTTTTTAAGTTGATGAATGAAATACAAAGGAGGCTGAGGTTGTGAAGATAATATAGGAGCAATGAAACCTTTGAACAGACTGGTTGGAATGACAGCTGTATGTCCAGATCTCCTTGTCCTAATATAAGCGTTCTCAGACCTAAAACTTAGAAGTGAAGCAGTAGGAGAGTTCAGAAAAATTGCAATGCTCAAGATTAAGGTATAAACGTACTACATTTGAAGTGAGAGTATGGAGAAACGTGGGTATATTCTCATATCTGAGCAGCTCAACTGTCGCACCCTTCTCCCTCCCAATTCTGCTGTTGATGTCAATCTTCTCCAATCTGGAGCATGAAGAAGTGTTTTCTGGGTGTGAGAGCAAACACCAGACTTCACCAATATGTTTCTCTGTGCCTGGTGTCTGTTGCTTTGATGCCCTGCTGCAGCTAGTGAAGGCTGCAGTCCTATTTACGCCTGAGTTTCTGTCTCTGACAGACCCCACCAAGGCCGGACTGGAGTCACGGTACGTGAAATTCAAAAGGTGGCTGCTGGGGAAAACCTTTCCAGAACAAAAAGCCATGCTGCTTTGCATGACAGTGTTGTGTTTGGACTGAACAATGGCATTTGGCACGGTATTATCGAGCAGGAGGCAACGCCACTGTAGACATATGATGGATAACAAGCTTGTGGCCCCGAGCAGTTGCTCGCATCAGACCTATGGAAATTCATACGGTGTATGATTAACGCTTGCTATCGAGCAGAATCTTAAAAAGCTGTTCACAAAGAGGGAAGGAAAGCTTATAATGGTTCATAATGATAGCTCTTACAGAGAACTTGCTATCCACCACTTCGTATGAAGCCATCTGCCATACTGAGAGAGCACAATGGAGCTGCATCGTAATTCCTAATGTGGGGCATGACCTGCCATGTAGCAGACGGAAACCTGGGTGTGACATTCCTTTGATGTAGCCGGGATTGTTACCCCTGCAGAGTCCATAAGCAAAATCTAAATGTGCTCTGTCAGTGGTTTGTTGCCCAACCTTGGAGTGTAACAGCTGAAACTGCTTTATGGCCTGCTGCAGAAGCAGCAAAGATGCTTCCCTAGCAGCTGCCATGAGTCCCAGACTGTATCCTGTGCCCTTACCCTTTCAGGAATTGATGAGGAAGACTTAGATATGATGCATTATTGCATCTTGAACATTAGAGATCAGATTGGCACCAGAAGATTTCCCCCTCGGGTAGTTCATCTTTGTAGGGAAGCAGTAAAGCACAGTCTTCTACACATTCAGCAGCATAAATAATGACAGCACCCAGGTTTGGTATGAGAGGGAGCACCAGCTATGGTTTGTTGAAGCATCAAATTGGAAGATGAAACAGGGTACAGTGTGCTGGAAATAATTAGCTGATCGGCTTTTATGTTATAATCAAGATTTGTTTTCACCGTTCAAGCAAAACCACCCCACTATCCTTACACAACAAGAAAACCAGTACTTTACTGAGAGAAAGTAACTGTGAATGTAACTTTATTTATTAACATAGAGTGGTAGAAGTATAGGAACATAGTAGCATGACCAGAATGAAAAGACATGGTGGGCTGAAAAGCTTGTCATGTAATCTTTTCTTCAGCCAATGCTCATTAGTGCTCCAGGTAGTCTGGGCTGTGTATGTTTCCATTTAAATTTTCTATCAATTTCCTTTCATAAGCTCAAGGCTAAGTATCTTTCATGTGAGGTGCCAGCAGACTTTGCTATTGAGTGGTCACATCTCTATTACTTTATGTTCAGGCATGCGTTCCTTCAACCTCTGACCCTTTTTGCTTACTTCCATTCTCTTTAGGGTGCCTAGTTTGCATTTTCACTTGAGTTTTGACCGCTGTTGTGTTCCTTCAACTGCTAATAACAGCTATGTGCTGGAAAAGCTGACTTGCACAGCCATGCTCTTTCAGCAGGAGGGACTTGCTTGGGGGGACCTCAGAAGTTCATTGCTAAATAATCAATGAAGAGAGAATATCCCAAGGAGTGGTCTGCCCTAGCTTCATGACAGCCAGGACTTTACTTGTATGGAGTGAAATACTGTTTCTTCTCAGGCGTCCGGAAACAGCTTTATTTTTCATAAAAATACTTGAGGGATGTGAGCAGGGAGTCTCATCTACTGTATGGGAATGCTATGGTGGTAGTCAACATAGCTTAAATCTGGCTGGCAGGCCTGTCTCATAACCACATGACTAGTTTCCTTCCCTGTTTTAAGATGGATTAGCAAGTAAAACTACTAAGGGTGGATTCGAGCACTCAAAACTTTCTGAGAAACGACTGTGTTTCAAGAGCACATCTGTTATACACATTGGTGGGCCAGTCTGTGCAACTGCAATTGCCTTTTTCTCCTGGATTTTGGCAAATACCCGTTTCTAACAAACTTTGTTGGCAATGGACCTGCTGGCTTCTGGCTAACTCTACACCAAAAGAGCGATTCATGGCAACCAGTTAGTCACAACTTTGCTCAGACTTTACTCAGATTGCAGTAAAAAGACACTTTTTGAATTAAATGGACTGAGTTTTGGTGGACTTAGGAACTGAAGCACAAAATTCTCTTTTCCAGCTGTTTTCCCCTGAAATCCTGAGTATTGTCTTTTCACTTGTCTCAGAATCGGTGACTCCTCTCCGAATGGGACCATCGCAGCTGACAACCCTGCCCATGAAATCTCTTCACTGCTCTTCACACACTTCTAATTCATTTCCCACAACCATATGGTTGTCGTGAGGATTTAACCTCTATTCTCAGTGGGGCTTTCATTTCCACTGGCAGATGAGAAGCTTGCCATGTACTATCCTGGAAAATGCAGTCGCCACAGACTCGTTACGTTATCAGAAAAAACACAAGCTGCTTTCTGAGAAATAAAATTACTGAAAGGCTAGAGCATGTGGAAAAATGGGGAAAAAAAATAACCTCAGAAGAAAACTGAAATAAGCTTCTGGCAAAACCAGTAAGATTCTTGTCTTTGATAAATGATGGAAACTACTACATAATTTTGGTAATGATGGCTCAAATGTAGGAAGTCAAATGCATCATAGTTCCCTGGGTCTGTTACTATCTAGTTTCTTATGGCTGATTCTCATTTTTAAAAGGCAGTATGATAATACTGCTCTGAGCACTGGGGCAATGGCTAAGCTTTAGCCATCGTATCAGAGGCTTGAGGCAGAGATAAGTCATTTAATATTTTTATCTCATCCGGCATATGTTTGTGATGTGACCCTCACATTGGAAGAGCCCTTCTTCCAAATTTGCATCATCCCACCCTGACTGATGAGTTTATAGCTGATGTGAAGAAGGGAAGTGCCATTATGCCAAAGTGCAAATAATTTTGTAAGTCAACTCATTCCATATTTTCTTTCACTCTTTCACCCAAACTTCCCTGAATATTCAGCTTCATGTGCCGGTTTTCAGGTCAGACTAACATGAAGTGTTGGTGTTAAGTGCTGCATGTACAGAAAAGGAATGTTCTAGTAGTGGTAGTTGTGGTGGCAGCAGGAGGTTTTTAAGAATATATTACATAGTAGGCGTGTTGTACTATTGCTGTCTTCTCTGAGCTCTGTGAATAGTGGACTGAACTATTAGAGACAGCTACTCCTCCCACAGAGTTAGTATTGGTTAGGGAAAAGCAACACTAATTTAGTTTCTATATAATAAGGTTTCTTTAATCTTTGAAGTTGATGAGCTTTACAAAGTTCTGGGCATGGTATTTTGCAGCTAGGTTCAAATACATAGGGCAAAATAAATACATTCTTGAAACTTAAATTTAAGAATAAGCAAACTGAACTGATTAGATTAAAAAAGGAATTCTCTCTGGTGGCCAAATGCCTCCTGTGCTGATTCTATTAAGGATTTTACGACTTTAGATATGGCTAAGCATAATGCTTTTACATGGAGGAACAGCATGATGGATGATGATTTTTAGAAGTGAAATAGCAGTGCTGCTCTTCAGCTGTGCTTGGAGTTGCTTACCAGCTTTTCTCTCGAGACTTAATTAAAAAGAATATACTGTCCATCTTCATATGGAAATAGCGGCATGCTAGAAAAATCGGTTTGCTTTGTTATTACTGGTTGGTGCTTAAAAAGCAGATGTATCGAGGTGTCGTACTTTTATTTAATATGAGTGATTATCATAAATACTGTTACTTTCTTATAACTCATGAATCTCAGCATTATGGCCCCGGGAAGCTGCAGGAAGCGCAGCCTGAGGTTATGGGCTTCGAAAGACAGCATACTCCAAACAGTAAGTTCAGTGTCGTCCGTCATCACAAAGAAATTCCTCTGCCCACTCCTTCCTCTTGCCTTCTGGATGGGATACGGTCTTGTGAGCTCGTGGGATGTTGCTGTTCACTCCTCATGACAACCCTGAGTTTTCCAGCTCCCCTTATGCTATGATGCAATCATATTTTGCACCAAGCAAAATAATAAAAATTCTGGCAATTTCCCTCCAAAGTGAAGATGCCGATGAGTGCAAAGCATGTTTTCGGAAGCAGGATGTGAGCTTTCCCTGCCCTGTTCCCTTGATCCTCGGGGCTACCCGAGCATTGAAGCGATGTCAGCGTGGAGCATGCTGTCCACATGCGGATTGTTCTCGAGAAAATTAAACTTGGGACTTCAAGAAGGCCCAAGTGTGTGTCTGGAAGGTTCAAGGATTATGTGCGTTAACATTAAGGGAGCAACAAGCAGGAGAAGTAGGTGAGGGAGAAAATGTGAGTTAATATACAGTAAAGCAGCCAGAGCAGAACACGGTGAGGACTTTGGAAGCGAGTCAGGCAGCTTGGAGCCTGGTACGTCCACATGCTGGATCAGAACTGCCTCTGCAAGCTTGGTGCCCGAGTGGTGAGTGAATTCACCTGGCATCAGGCTGTCTCAGTTCTGGCTGTGACACGAGCAGGATACTTCTCTCTTTCTTGGTGTCCTGCTGTGGCTGGGCAGACTTCAAACTTTTTATGGCACTATGCGACAAGTCTGTTCCACTACTTTCACATACTCCAGGAGTTTGAACCCTATGTGGCCTTAGAGTAATTAAGATACATGAGGTGATAAAGCTACGGATAGATGTGATGAGGCTGCAATGAAAAAAGAATTAATAATTAAGCTTTAACTTTGATTGAAATGTATTTGTAGGACAAGTTATTTGTAGATTAGCTTCAGTATGAGTGTTGTATTTCTTTACTCACTAAAGCCTTTGCTTGGCTGCAGGAAAGCCATAGCTTTGTGTGTCTCTTCTATAGTAACCATTAAATATATAGCTGGTACATATGCATTAGTGAAGCATCAAAGCCAGCTCAGCAGCAAATTAGTGACTATTTCTGTTGTTGAAAAGGCTCATTGTTATAAGATGCCCATTGTTATATTTCTGCTAAGCCAGTATCAACAACCTATTTTCTAATTGTCTGTTATTTGGGATGATTCTGCTTCTGAAAGTTCAGTCTTAACTAAGTGATTATTTCTGGAATAGATGCGTGTTTGTCTGGAATAAACATCAGGTAAGAGCAGGAAAGACTTGATCCATCAGGCACAGAATTACGAATAGTGGTTCAGATGTTCATGCTTTGAATTGGTCATATCAGGAAGTCTCCAACTAGTTAAATTCTTTGGACAAAAGGTGAAAGAAACTGCCATTTCAGTTGTGTTAGTACCTCTGTTAATACTATATAGATAATGAAAATGTTGAAAAACTACACTTGTAGATGTATCTGCAGAAAAACACAGCTAAAACATGTATCATTAATGATGAATTTCTGGCAGTTGTGCATTTCGATCTTGTGTTGAAACTACTTCAAAATCAGACTTCCCTTGTCCTCTCTTTCCCAGGCAACAGCTTCAATCATCTCTACTAACAGAAGTCTTTTTTTGGCTGGTGTTACAGGAAATAGAACTTAATGGCCTCTAAGCAAGCAATGGAACAGTATTTCCCATAATAAACCCTAGGTCATTGCCAACGTTTGCCATATACTACTGGCAGTTAGGACGAATGAGGTTTTTTGACCATTGTAGTAAACAAAATTTAGAGGATCTTGGGAATAACAGAGGCATGGCCTAACAGCTTGGTAATTGCTAATAGGGGATTACCTTCCCTTCTCTAAGCTCTAGGAGGGGATTCCCACTCAAAGCTGTTGCAGCCAGATAATTTGTACATTTTACAATCTACTGCTCGTCCTTTGTCTAAGAAATTATTTAGAAGAAGGTACACTGTCCCAGTTTTCCCTGCTGCATTTTAAATGCTACTAGCAAACAGAGACGTGGTAAACTGTTTACTTGAACTTCATATTACAGTTTCAGGTCCATGGAGCCAGAGCAAGTTTGCCTTGGGAGCACAACTAATATTTTTCAGTCTTGAGCATTCACTAAAGCCTTCCTCTGTATTCCTGACTGACTGTGACATTTGGAGTGGAAAAGCACAGTCATATCTGCTCAAATCTTTTCAGCTGCATCTATAATAATTGCCAAATAGAGTCTTGTGATAACTTAAGTGCTTGATTTATTGAAGCCAGCCTGTGAGATTTCTAATAAAGTTGCATAATACTAGGCTGCTGTACAAAGCCTGGTATCTGCAATTACATGAGAACATCTCTTTTCCTGTGGGAAAGGTGGTTGTAGTGACATTTGAAATGTGGCTTGTGGGAACACTACTGGCTAAAAAGGAGCAGCTGATTTTTTTGTTATTCTGGGAGGCTGAGCATATGGTGAAGCACGGGGCCAAACAAGTTTCTCCCTGTGCTTTGCCAACCTGTCTCTTAGTGTTCCCTGCGGTCTTCTCTCCTCACTTGGCAGGCGTAAGTTTTGCATGCCTCTTTTCCAATATATTAGATATAGTGGTAAGAAATTGCCTTTCCCTATAAAGCTTGTCTCATCAAACATGCTAGGAAGTCACGGCCAAGTAGCCATGTGGGCAGTCTCATGCCTGTATTACAAATGGGTGGATGCCTTTCTTTTCACTCCTTGCACTGCACTCGGTCGAACCTATTACTGTATTTTTCCACAATATTATCAACTGTGGTGTCCAAATTATCCTCACAAAGTACGTATACTGGCCTCTGCTTCATTGTTTCCTCTCTGTCTTATCATAGCCTGAGCTCAAAGATGAAGAAAGCATTTGTTCTAGAATAAAATTAAGTGGCAAGGAAAACTGATTTGAGTCTAGATTAGAGCCAAGACCCTTCAACAGAAACAGTTTACTGAAGGAACCTTTATATTTCCTTGGCATTAACTTTATCTGGAAGGTTGGATCTGGCCAACAATGAATTATTCTGTTGCAGTTCTGTGAGACTGAAGCGTGACACAAGCTTATTAGATAAATCCTATGAAATCAAGAACATGGGTAAGTCTAAAAAAGAGGAAATCAAGTGATGTAGCATTGGGCTGGTAATTCATTTGATCAGATTTTCAGGCACTGAGTTAATACTTTGTGGTGGAGAGTTGATGCTTCCAGTGGAGGGCTCAATCACTTAACTGTCTTTAGGTGGATTACACTCATGCTGGGTGCTCTGCACAAGGCAGAATTTCAAATCTCCAGGCAAATACACACTGTTGGATGCTTGTCTCCACAGCTGCAATGTCCTCAATCTCCAGTGCAATTGTCTTGCTCGGTTTTCTAATAGTACAGCTCAAACCTGCTAATAATTTGGTTTTTGGGGCAGCATGGCCACTGTCCTTGTCCTTTAAATTACAGTATGCTTTAGGAGAATGAATGCTTTAGGAGAGAAATTACTTGTGACTGAAAAATTAATCCAAATGCGTGACAGAATCGAGGTGTGCAGTCCATATCCAGCGTTTCATACACGGTGCAGTTAGGAAGCATCTCTTCCTTGAGTTGAGCTGGATGCCTGTTGTATTAGCACAGGAGGCTCAACATTGCACGTGGCTTCTCAGAAGCAGAAACACTGTCAAATGCAGCTCATGAAGTGTGTATCTAGCTGAAGGCAGCAAAAATATTGTGGAGCTTCTTTGAGATCAGTGTGCTACTGATTGATTAAAAAACAGAAAAAAAGAAACAAGAAAAGATCAAGCCAGAGGGAGCTGGCAGTAATAGCACCACTGGTTCCACTCTGATTAGCCTGATTTTACTTAAATTTAGGTATCAGTTGTGACTAATGCAATGGATTTGGGCAATAGCTTGCCACGACTTTCATGTTTCGTCCTTCTAACTGGAATGAGGTGCACTCTGTGTCTGAGTCTAGCAACATCCTATTGGAAATGCATACAAGAAATTAATTATTCAAGCTGTTATGGTGAGCCTTAAATTTCTTGCAGCCTAGTATTGTTAGGGTAAGCTTTTAAGTCCTTGACATGAGGACTCATGTCCTTGACATGAGCAGCAAGGCACAGTCCTGTTAAATAACACTTCCATCCCAATTAAAAGTTGACAGGATCCTGATTCTATAAAAGTGGTTAGGAGTCCAGCCTCTCTCTGCGTGCTGTCGCCGTCTAAAACTGACATCAAATACTTCTCTCAAATTATTTTCTTGTATTCCAACCGTGCAATTTAGCTCTCAGAAGGAACTTAAAAATATATCTAACCAAATAGCATGGTTCATTTTGCTTCTTATCTTTTTCAACGGGACAGTCTGATTAGTTTTCTGTACAGTTGTGCTTCTTTCACACTTTAAAATATAACACATTGCAAAGTTTCCTTCCTTCTCTCACTGGGTGAGCTAAATGGGCACTTGAGTTCTTCAGAACCTGAACCCATCAGGTTGTACATGGGACAGACTCGGTCACTAGCACATCACATGTAAGTTCTCAACAGAAATAAGGCATAATCTATTTTAGTAGCTATACTATGTACCAAAAGTACTTTAGTTTCAGCAAGGTTAAACCTGAAATGGGTTTGTCCCTCTTAGAATCAGAGTTGGCCACTAATAAACCTAAATCATTTGCAGAGCTGAGAGATGGCCTCTTGGGCTCTCTACCCTCTGACCCAGAGTTGTAGATTGAAAAACTGTGAAAAATAGCTGTTGTAACCATAGCTGATATTTTGGAGGTTACGATAAAGCCCCAAGTGATGGGGGAGCAATTCCAGCAGCTGACTGAAGAGACAGTGTGAGTTTGCACTGAGCTTCTTGGTGGAGACAGACTCTGCTGTTAGTTTGGAGCTACTATGTCTATAATAGGAGTAATTAGCATTCAAGGTGAAAAAATATTACATCTGAAACATAGCTTTTATTCTCTAATAGATATGGTATCAGCTATCATGTAATGTGAACCTTGAGAGAAATGCTTTTGTAGGAATTCCACTTTAGCTTGTCAGGCTAACAGTTCAGCACTGAACAGATTTAATGAGTCAGAAGCCTCATTCACAGATTCCTACAGCAAGTATTCCGAATATTTTGCCGGTATACACACCGGGCATTAAAAGACTCCAGCATGAAATCTTCTGGCATCATTACAAAAGTCAAATCTGAACTATCTCCTTCCTGGGAGAGGTGCCTCACTAAAATGGTGTAGTACCTTAGAAATTCTATAGTTAGGAGTCGTACAGCTCAGTATGACATTGGCCAGCTGGGAATTATAAAGAAGAGTATAAGGATAGGAAAAAGAAAGAAGTTCTTCATAAAGAGAGTGGTCAAAGCTTTAAACAGGTTTCTGAGAGTGGCTGCAAAATTTCCATATAGGGAGATACTCAGAATTCAAACTAGGTAAATTCCTGAACAATCTGATCTAGCTCTGAAATTAGCCTTGTCTTGGGCAAGAAGTGAAGGTTCTTGGACGAAGTGGCCTCCAAAGGTCCTTGCTGCCCTACAGTAACCTAGGATTGTCATATTCCTAGCGTCTATCTGTGGCAGGTGGGGCTTCCTGAACCAGATGATGTTTGGGTATGTATCTAGTAGCCCTTCATTTTTCAATTATCTTCTGTGAATTTGTCCACTGTCTTTTTTTGAACATCTATAAACTTCTGTTGCCCACAACCTTTTGGAGCAAAGTGTTCTACAGCTTGTCTGTGCTGCCAGCTGCCACCTTCAGTTTTCATTGAAACTGCTTGTTTCCTGTCATGCCTTCTACCTCCTGTGTGGTAAAACACAATGAATGTCATGTGATTTTATAAAGAACTAGCATGTTCCCTATCCTTCCTACTTTATAGGAAGAGAAAGCTTGTCCTCAGAGAGGTCTTCAGATGCCTGGCAGACTACAAAGAGTTGCAGAGGCCGACTGCATGCTTGGCTTTATGCAGCCCCAAAGTAACTTGGTGTTCTTGCCTATATGAATAGCACGGCTTGTCCTTGCTCGAACTGAATGGTTTAAAACATGCCATGGATGACGACAGCTCTCTTCAGTTGGCCAGACCCTCAGGTAAAATGTCCAAAGATTGTTTATCTTGCATCTTAATTATCCTGCGAGACATATTGTGCAGTCGTTTCCCTGATTCTGTCTGGTCTTCTAAAGACTTGAAAGCTGTGTGACAAAGGTTGTGTCATGGACCAAATGTATTCCTTGGGTGAATGCCCAGGAAGCCAAGTCTGGCACATTCTGCCCTTTATTGACATGAAGAAATCAAGAAGTTAATATGAGGAGTTGTCTTTTATGCAAGAAACACAGGAATATTCATCCAATATCCATAAAAAACTAAAAGAAAATATTCTGATTCATCCTCTGTGTGTGAAAGGAAAAAATCAAAAGACGAAAGGAAAAAATCAAAAGACAAAAGGATGGCTTGTGTTGGCTTTGTTCTCCTCGTGCAGTCAGTGCTGGAGCTGGGCATGGCATTAGCAGACCTGCTAATAAAATATTCCATAACAGCCAGAGCAGCTCATGCTTAATGGAAAAACATGAAATGTTCCATTGGGAAACAATTGCTCTTTATGCAAGATGCATTTCTTCTCTCTCCCTTTTGTTCAAGGAATCTTACTTGGAACAAAAAAATGCTTGTCCCTTCAGACGTCCTCTGTTCATGCTGCTTACTCCCCAAACCAGAATCATAATCCCTTGTTTGGATGAAATAATCAGGAACACAAATATCAGTTGAGATAGCACAGACAGATTATAGCTTTCAGCAGGACAAGGGAGGATGGGTCAAGCTTTAAATACCTCTCCCTTTATGCAACTGTTTTTCCTAAGGATAAAACAAGGGGAATATAAACAAGAATTCTTTAGGCAGACAGCCTTTAGTAACGTCTCCGCAAGGCATCGGCAGCTTGTAAATAACAAGTGGTCCAGAGAGCAAGCCCTGACTGAAAGGGCTTTCCAGACCTGGGTGTGGAAAACCTTGTTGCACAGCTCAGGGGGAAGATGCTATTGGAAAACTGAGTGTATTGGGAAAAAAAAACAAACCCACCAGGCAGATATTTAGCAATAAAGAGTGAAAGCCAATGCAGAAGATAAAATTCTTGCTCAATTTTAGACCGTAGTTGACAGCTGACTCTTACAGCTATTTAGTCCAATGGTGGTTAATTTGGGAAGATGGAGGATACTTTTAGGAGCCATATACTGTAGGTTGCTTCATTTTTCTCATTTGATGTGACATGGAGCTATCCTGCCCTTGGTGTAGGTCATGCTTCTGTCTCCTTAAGGGTGTTGCTAAACTTGTAAGGAAAAAGAGAAGTTTGACCTGTTGGGATTTACATATCGTGTGCAAGGTAATGTGTGACAAGCACCTGTTTCAAATCCACATCCAGAAATAGATCCTTGGGAGTCCCTACAAATCCTGCCTATTTTCCTGACAAGTTTCTCCTCGTATATGCTTCAGATTTTGCATGACTGAGATCAAAAACGGAAAGACTGAAATCCTTTCCTGATTAATATTTTCAAGAATTGTCATTTTCCAAACTAAGTTAAGGGATGCTCAAGCTGTACAAATCGGAATGTGATGCAACAATATGAATAATATCTCCAGAAAAAAATGTAAAGATTTCTCTTAGACTGTACTGGAACTGGTACATCTCAAAAGTGGCTCACCTCAATTGCCATCTGTTCATTTAACAATCCAGTTGGCTTCTATCCGTGTATATTTATATAAGGCGTATAGAAGGACTTCTTCTAGGCTGTGAGGAGTCTGGAGGTAGAGGAGATACAATGGAGAGGAGGGGTTTGGTTAAGATGAAGAGTATTGAAATAGCTTGGACAGAGGTCTGGAAATGCTTATTCAGCAGCAGATGTGAATGCAAAGCAGGTAACTTGCCCAAATGTCTGCTTTAGGTTCTGATCACCATACATTAATAGTTTTCTTTTTGTATCCTTAGATTCCTATCTGGAAAAGGACATTGTTTGACACTTCCCAATGAGTTCACTTCTGTCTTGGTTGTCTAGCAGTTGTTTAAGCCAGCATTTTTGGTTACTTGTACAGCAAACAGTGCAGATAAAATTCATTCGTACATCTTACTGAGACATTTATCTCCTCAGTCTAGCCTGGAAGTCAACGATAGATTTTAGTCAGAAGCCAGAAATAAATAACATAAGCTGCTTGATATTACTTGTGCTATCAGACAACTACTTATGTAGGATGTTTGAGGGCCTTTTACTGCATAGGATTTGGAGACAGCTATTGCCTCTGTAATATTAGATCTGAGATGCTGCGTGCAGAGCTGTGAATCACAGCTAACCATTTCAGGTACTTAAATTGGGCAGGAAAACTGTGGCTAAGTAATCATCACCCTCTTGGAATGATGTCACTGGAGGAGAATTAAATGTACAAACGCATGCAGAGATAGATGACCGTTTTTTGCAAAGTGTTTCCATACTTGTTTGAAAAACTGTAGTGGGTGAAGATGCTTATTTTCCCAGAAAAACACAATAATAATTGACGGTTGGACAAGATGATCTTTAAGGTCCCTTCCAACCTAGAAGATTCTGTGATAATGAAAAAGCCAGGTTTGACTGCATTAAGCTGAGTCTTTGTGAGATGTAATTCTAAACTAGCCTTTACCTTTAGCATGCCACAGTAAAAACTGGACACTTGGGGAAGAGATTACGAGAAATGAATTAGGAAAATTGTCTGGCAAAGCTTTTTTCACCTTTTAGCAACACACATGTAAATAGTGGAGGCTGCATGCCCAGTGTGGGTGTAAGGCTTAGTTATGATTCAGCTAAATGGAATGTAAATGAAGTCTTCTGTAATGAAATGAGTGGGAACATTTTGGACTTTCATTAACTTCATACTGTAAAAAAGATAATTCAAAGAGCTGCTTCTACCTCCCGAAAGATAGTTTTCAAAAACCTGATTAGAGACGGAAAGAATTGGGGCTTTTGTTGAACTTAAACCTTCGATGAGAAATGTCTGTAAAATCCTCTTATCCCTGGTGCCAACCATGATCTGAGAAGTGAAATCTTGAGTGTCTGAAAGGCATAGACAAATTGAATTTAACACGGAAAGTTTGCCAATAGCTGGAGTTAGGCACTGTCTCTGAGCTGAAGAGCTATTGGAAGTGGTAGCAATTTTTAGTGAAACCAGTATTCAAGTAATGACACTTCAATAACTTCAGCCAAGGGTCAAAAAGAATAGATGACAAAGTGGGATGATGTCAGGTAACTACGGATCAGTTGGGTTAACTACCACCAGGTCTGAACTAGTTCTGAACCAGCGAGTAAGAATTTAGCCATGAGCTT
>JAHREE010150648.1:0-17253 GCA_033628505.1 Tringa tobata
TCTGCTGGGTGTCACGCAGGGACACGGCTCCTCTCCAGGCTCCAGCCCCCTCTGGACCACAGCATCCTTGTCCCCGTTCCTGGGTACGGCCAAAGCACTCACATCAGTGTCAATCACAATTTCAGTTAGACTGATGCTGCCGTCACACACAGCAGTCTGCGCGTAATTAACCACGAATATTTCAGTATTTCACAGACACAAAACCACCTCCCAAGCTAAAAACCTGCTTAGTCCCCTGGTGCCAAGAACGAAATGCCAAGAATGAAATTAAAACAAAACCCTGTTTCTCTGGAAGAGAAACACCCTCCTGCACACACTCACGAGTGGATCTGTGCTGCAGCCCATCACCACAGCCCAGGACATCGCAGGGCGTTACAGGTACTGCAAGAATTTTAAAAAGATTAGATCTTCTGAATACAGAAGTGAAGGACTCGTGATGTAAATTGCCAAAGTCATAGCCCAGAAAGCAAACCCTTCCCTCCAGCTGAAGGAACGCTGAGGATACAGCAAAAGACTGGCCTAATCACTGTCTTTATTGGCTCATTTCCACCCTAATTTAAATAGGTCCAAAAAGCTACGTTAAAATAGGCTGAACATCTGAAATTAACAATTACTGTACCTGCTTAGATAATGAAGATGCACAGTGTACAGCTGAAGCTCATTAATAACACCTTCCTAATGGGGCACCGGATTGAGGTTTCAATAGTATTTTTCCCGCTCACTGGACATGAAAACAATTATTAAGAGGGACAGGCAATGGTTACGCTCCCTACCAGAGGTACACTCATTAATATTCTCCTAACGAGGGCTGAGCCCCAAAAAAAAAAAAACAAGATGCCATTTAGTCCTCTATTGTCCTGCAATGGACACTGGTGTCATTACTCACATCTTAAACACCTAGGTGCAATGAATACACAGAAAGAGTGCAATAACAACCCCAAAGTTCTTTAGCATTATATTTTAATTGAATTTGAAGATCTTCACATTTTTATATCTTCAGGGGAAACACACTCTCGTACGTAGCATGGTCTTGTGAAATACAGAGAGCACAGAAACGGCCTTTATTCAATCCGGATTGGTTCCACAGGGCTATGTCGTGTATTGCTCCAATATAAGCTATAAATGAATAATTGTTCCAAGTATTTCTGCTCCCGTTGATGTCCTTTTCCATTAATTTTCTCCCTTCAGAATAGGCAACAATTCACCACTGTCCCTTAGTTCCTGTAAGGAAATGCAGACAGCCATTACTCTCTATGTGACGATGAGGGAATGCACCGGGTGACCCACTAGAGGTCCCTCTTGACCAACACATTGAACTTCAAAATGCATTTAAATTCTATTTTCTGACTATTCGGTAAGAGAGGGAACTTAGTGAAAAGATACACCTTCAAAAGAATTGGTTATCATCAGCTTTACCAGGGAAATCCCCTGGTTTATCTCCTTCTAGATGTAATCCAAGATATATTTTAGGCACACACAAAATTGTACAACATCCAAAACGCCTCCCGTAAAATGAAAAAATGGCCATCCCCAGATAGATCAAGTTAGTACCAGACATTAAAACAAACACGGAGGGAAGAGATTTGTGAGAGATCTAAACCAGAGGTGCTTGCTTATATTATCTTGATGATTTAAATTCAAATTATAAGGCTGTCAACTTACTAAAGAGACCAGTAACACCAGAAATGCTTTTAAAACAACGTATTATGGAGTATATATTATTTTCCCACATCATAAGAGAAACAACTGTCTCAGCTTTATTCTGTATTATGCCCTAGTATGGAATGCATTTTAAAATACCAACAACATCCATCTCCCCACACGGGTCAGTCGGTGTGAGCTGAGCACAGCCCAGCAACGCAAATAGATGTATTTAAATACCAGCGAGAGGAGCATTTTGCAGCATCTCTGCAATGCCCAGGACTACACTTAATGATGACTGAAATATCCCACATGCTTGTTAAATAAATAAAATTAAAGTAATCTATATAATTTAAGTAATACCAGTATTTTTAGAACTAAATGAGATTTATTGATTGCCTCTTCCCAGGAGTTACAACGTCTGAGGAATTGGCTATAAAACATTCAGACAAGAATGGGCTCAGGAGTATTTGGGGTTTAGAACACCATGCCTGCTCTGTTACAAAAATCAAAAACCACACTAACAGATGCAGATCTATTTTTGTTGCTTCAGGGTCTGTTCAAACAACTACAATAAACCTTACTTTCTTCCAGGAATGAGACTCTTCGCCAGGAAAAAAAAAAAAACACAACATCTCGCCCACCTTATTTGAGAAAAGCAGTCAGGAGTAGAACTGGGAAGAGAAACCTGTAAAAATGCACCCATGGGGAAAAATGGTCTTTACAGTAACAGTAACTGACCGCTGTCAAGAAAATACATTTCACTCCTAAATCTCAGCATATGAGGATGGCAGAGATTTAGAGCTCCTTTCTACTGTACGTGGAGCTAATAGAAGTCACAGGCAAAGCACCCAAATCATTCAGTCTCAGGATCTAGGGGCAATACACAGAATTTCTGTGTCATGGGCAGAAAACATTTCTATAGTTTTAAACAAATGGTCAATTTACGTCTCAAACAAGATTCTCCTGTTCCTACCTTAACAATATCCAGCCCTCCAACGAGTTCACCTTTCACATAGAGTTGAGGATACGTTGGCCAGTTTGAGTAGGTTTTTAATCCTTGCCGCACCTACAAAGAATAATCCCAAATGTAAACTTCAACTTTAGTAAAGGTAACAAAGAAATCCTCAATGATGGAAAAACTTAATTACCTCTTCATCTTCCAGTATGTCAAATGTCTCGTAATCAACACTAGAAAAAAAACAACAACAAAGTCATCTGCTGTGGGGCTTTGTAATGCAAGACCCTCGGAAATTCCAATGGGGTACGTTTATAAGACTGCTTCCAAATCACCCAGAATTATCAGGGAAGAGGAGGTAAAAAGTCAATGCTTTACACACCAAGTATTGTAATGTAAAAAATGTCTAGTTTCATGGGAAACACATGATGATAGCATAATGCAGGAAAAAATTAGGCTGTGTAGCTTAGGCTCTAATTGGCCAAAATGTGTTCAAAATAATTCCATTCACTATTAGTTTAAAAAAAGGAAAAAAGACACACACTTTGGAGGTTCTTATTAAGCAATAAACCAGCTGTAGCTATTTCACCATCGTCATATACTACTTGTGTAAAAGCACAAAAATAAAATCCCTGCTTAAATCTGATTTCTAGCTGATCAATGTATGAGTTTTGCTGGGCAATTCCTGGTGGTGTGAGATGCAGCACTTCAATCACCAGCCAGAATGAGATTCCTGAAAGTGGACATGGGCCAGTGACAAGGAACACTCAGAACTGCTACTTATTCCTGAATTCAATATTGATATATCGTGATCTATTCTCTCAAAAAGCCAATCCTAACACCTAGTAACGAAGGGAACTGCTTCACCCCTGAGCAGCAGCACAAAGGGAACAGGAGTTTATTCCAAGGGAGAGGACAGTCATCTCTCACTACAGAAGAACCACTTTGAAGAGGAAAACTAAGGGCAGGTAACACGAATTAAGGAAGCAGATGAAGAGGGAGCTCTCTAAGAAGAGCTGCGTATAGGGTGGCTTTCCTGTCAACAAGCACAGCAAAAAAAGAAAAAAACCCATCCCCATTGCTAAAGCAGCACAGTACCTGACTCGCCACATTTGACTTGGTATCAAACGAGTGTAGGTAGTGACTTTTTTTTTTACACTATGGGCTTTTACACAAAGATACTTTAAAATACTCTTAAACAAAATTATGTTTGGGGAAGTCTTCTACTAATATTTTCCGAACTCTTTATTTATAAAAAAGTGCATTTTTAAAATCAGAACTGGCTTCCTAAATTAAATAATAATTAAAAAAAACCACTCACATACCCAGTACTATTTATGATTTCTATAATTTGCTTGCTGAATCCACATTTTGCCATCTGGAATGCAAAACACACAGGCGTTAAAACATGTATCTGCTATATTTAATCCACAAAATTCCAGGTCCTGAAGCTACACTAAAGCTATTACCAATTTATTGCTAGCGATGACCTTACTGGATGAGGACTATTGCTAATCCCTTTTTCATTCTTTTTTATGTTCTTTGAGCTTTAAACAGTACTGAATGCCTCTCTCTTTATATACTCTGCTGAAATAAATGAAAACATTGAGGATATTAAATGCTTTCTTCAGCTGTGGTGTGAGATGATACCAGGCGACTCTGTTTCCCAGGTTTGGGAACACTATCTTGAAAACTAGTTAGGCTTGATTATTTTCTAAACATTCAGAAAGCCAAAGCCATAGGTGGGATGTATATAAATGCCTCATACGTGTTTGGAAAATAGCCATGTTTTATTTTGAGACACACGACACCCTTCACTTTCCATTTCAGTGAGAGCAGCAACCTATGGTCAGCTGATAAACGGGCTCCCAACTGCAATTCAAAGTATCTACTGCAAACTCTTCATACTGACAGTGTAAGGACATAGAACACCCATCAAGTTTTAGTCTGGATTAAAAATTCAGTGTCTATCTCCTCTTATTGGCGATTTCACTTGACTAGTAGCTCAACAAAAGCACAGAAAGCAATTTGCCCAAACTCTTGCTTTCTTCAGGCAAGATGTGGGTTTTAAAGGAGACAGAAGCTCATCTGGGTAGAAGACCTGAGCCCCACCAGCTCCTGACTGTTCCAGCACAACCCACAGGGCTCCAGTGGCCATCAAACAGCTTAGTAAAACAGTCTATGACACTCTTAAAGTAGCTGTGGTTAACACACAGAGAAGGCTCAGAGAATAAAAGAGCAAAGGAAATAGAAAGAGGAGCCAGATGAGCGAGCTCAGACCCCTACCTCTGTATCCCTTTAAAAAAGTACCTTAGAAACGCCTCTCCCAACTACAAAAGGGAACAATTTATCCCCTGGTTACTCTGAGTGTGCAACACAAAGCAACAGACTGACCTTCTGCCTTACAGACATGTGTTATTATTGTAATCCTCCCTGTTCGCAGTTGTCTGCCCACAGTCACTATCTTTATTTCAGAGAGCAAGATAACGAACTGCCGCTTAAAGACACCGGGCACAGCCCATCCCGTGCACGGGAGAACAGCAGCGGCTCTTTTATGGTACGTGGCATTATACTTTAGCCTTAGAAAAACAGCTAGCAGCTTTTTTTCAGAGGCAGTTGTGAAAGCGTAATGAAGTCAGAGAAATTACAAAGGACAGGATGCCCAACCCCAATTAGGTCAGAGCAAAGTTTCAAGAAATATGTGTCCAGAGATAAAGTTTTGGGCAATAATCAAAGCATACGCCACAAGCGGGACAGTCATCAGGGGCAAGCACTCAGAGCATCAGAAGAAAATCCATTAGCTGCAAAGACTATCAATAACTAAGACCAAAAGGACGTGCCCAATTCTTCCATTCGTTCCTGAACTGCAGCTCAATTGACAGACGTCGCTGCAGGGCAGCAAATCCCCCAATTTTACCCAGCTGTCAGCACTTTAGCAACAGATTTCCGTCAGGTAAAACAGGCATTATAGAAGCACCGAATAAAAAGACAAATACCAAACTTCCCAGCACCATTCATTTTCATTAAGCAAGGAAAAGAAGGTAATTGTCACCGTTTTAAAAACTGTTTAGATATAAAGTAATAGAACTTATGAAATATAACCTAATCTTACCTGTTTGCTTCCCTTCATAAAAAGCATCACAGGAGCTTTGTTTATCAAGGTTTTAAGCCTAGAGAAGGCAAGAAACAGAAAGACATAAACCAGCTCAGTTATCACCCCAAGCTTTCCTTCGACAGGAAAATAAAAAGTGGAAAGACAGCAACTTACAGCTTCACCCAGTGCATTTAAAGCATTATTATAAGCACCTCCGTTCATTTGAATTTCTTACACTAACTGCAGTGAAACGGTTGGAACCACCCTGTTACTTTCAGGGCAAAGTATTGCAGTATAGCTTTATATTAAGTGATGCTTCCTGTATAGAAAATGGAACATACTAAACAACTGCAGGAGTTCTGTGATTAAAGAAAATCTTGGCACAGTTCTGATAAAGTCAAAGAACAAGAACTTATATAGGGGGTTCCCCCTATATAAATGAACATACAGGAAACCTCAAAAACAGGCACCCTTAAAACAATGAGATAATATATCACACCTGTCCTCCAACTTCTGCGCCTTCGGACAGACCGTGTCCAGTTCTCCAGACGCCTCGAGCTCCTGAGGAGATTGGGGAGAAGAAAAATCAGGCATAAAAAGCAAGAAAACCCATGCTTCTGACAACTAACAAGATTAAGAATTTCTCCGTTTCTAACCTTGATAATATCAAGTCCACCTATAAGCTCTCCGGCTACGTACAACTGCGGGTAAGTTGGCCAATTAGAGTATGTTTTCAGCCCCTGACGAACTTCTTCATCAGAAAAAATATCAAAACTGCTAAATGAAATACCATGTTTGTTCAATATTTCCACCATTTGTTTGCTGAAACCTGCAAATACAAAAAGAGGAATTACATATTCCTGTTACAACAGGAAAGACAACGCTTTAAGGCTTTAATAAAGGAATAAAAAAAATAAAGCAGCTTTAAATGGGAAAAAGAATCAAAGTGCCATAGAAAAATAACCTTTGATTTCAGCTTGCAAGACCACCTATTAGTTTTTGAAATATGGATTTTTACTACAGCTTTCTGCAGTTTTCATGATCTGCAATTTATTGAGCTATGAAGTAGCAGTATTTATATGTACAGCATCTAAGTTGCTTTTCTTTCTACAGCTGAAGCGTTAAGTTCATGTACAGCCTGGAGTAAAACACAGATTCTGAAATTTTTCATACATCTGGGAGTTCATTAGTAAACAGCTAAAGGCTGATTGCTGATGGTTATTCCATCGCCAATATATTAACTCATTTCTACTGTAAGGAACTGGGGAAAAAAAAAAAGCTTTATTTTAGCTGTAGGCAATTACATGCAAACTAGAAAGATTGATTGGTTGTGTTTCATTGCGAAGGTTCTGGCAGCAGCCGGGAAGCGCTCTGCTTCCGGATAAACTGCCACAACAGTTTCACTTTCGTAACAAAAGATTTAGGTGGATTTCTGAAGAAATGCCATACAGGCATTACAAGGAATAATTAAACCGCTAACGAAACGTTTTAAGCAGTTATCTAGATGATCACAAATGCCACTTCAGATTCTACACAATAAAAACACCCCAAATAATGACAGCATTGATGAAGCAAATAAACAAACGCTACCACAGTCCAAAGGAATCTGCTGAAATAATACAACTTACAACATACAGTTGCCAGCAAACACCCTGCTCAGGGGACAAACCAGACCTGACACTAACCATAACCTGGCTTCTCCCCATGAAAAAATTCCAAACTATAAGGAAATCCCCAAATACACCGCTGGACAGGGCTCCCTCTACTCCCCAACTGCACAGGAGGCTCCAGTATGAGTTTAGTGTTTGTATCAAAATAGATACAAATCAAAAATATCTTCACCTTTAAACAGGGATGGCTCCTTCTATTTAATGCTATTTTTATTACTCCTACAACTGTTCTAACAGATCCATATCGTCTTTGACAAAATGGTAAATTACCTTCACCTTGAAAAGGATTTTGTCTGTTCCAGGAAGTTTAACGGAGCCACGTTACTAACACCTCCCAGCTACTGCCAGACACTACCCCAGCAGGCTAAAGCAGGCATGGTATTTAACTGCAAAATTAAAAGGTGTAAGTTCAGATGATTGCACTACATTTTAGTACTTCCAATTTTCATATACACATCTATGTCGGTGAGTACCTCCTGTGCACTTTTCATGGGGTACCAGGGACCAAACGTAAGAACAGAAAGCTTGAAGAAATACCTATTTTCTCATATTAAGACATGCAAATGAACCCATGTGATACTTTTAAGTCGCTTTCCACATTGAGTTTAGGAAGAAGCACTAACTATCCTTAACCTTGATGCCTCAACACCTTTTTTGATTTGTGGTTTTTGTGCCTGTGACTGTAAGGGATGTGGCCAGAGCCATGCTCTGCTCCTCCAGCTCACTACGGACCCACCAAACATCTCAGCACAAGCATGGCAGGGGCACCATCGGCAGCGCCACGGCACCACCCCATATGGTCCAATTTAAAGCACATGTGTTGGAATAACCTCAGCTGCAGACACCCCACATGTACCCATATAAATATGAGGAGCTCATCAGAGCAAGAGGAGCCATAACCCACTAAGAGCTGCCCAAAGCACTGGTTGGCTGAGCCACTCCCACCCCACAGTCGTGTCACTCCCCTGGTCACCTGCAGCAAAGAAGACCCTGCAAAATCACAAGACTGAAAACTTTGGGGCTTTAACATTTCTTTGTGTGCTTTCTGTGTAGATCAACACTCTAGGTGAGCTGGGAACCAGGCACTCTGAGCAGAGAGCCAGGGTTAAAAGCACCAGGTTTAACAAAAAGGCATTTCCACTGCAGCAGAAACACACTACTGCTCTTTCAATTTTACCAGCTATATTTTCTTTTTCCAATTTTCCAAATCTTTTTTTAATTTCCTTTTTCCAAATGGCAACAGTAATCTGGACGTTAGTCAATTCTTGTTATTCCTTGAACCAAAACCTTCTCTTCAGGCTATTTTACATTCTCAAGCTGTAACTTGACACACAAAACGCATCACGAATAAACACCAAGCTTCCTCGGGAAGTGTGTCCTGGTTCAAAGACAGCATTGCACATCCCAGATTCTTTAGAAAGCCTTTAATTCTCTGTGATTCCAGTTCCAAAATTTAACTAAGGGAATAGCAATTCTCTAGCTGCATATAAGCAATATGAAAACACTTCATTTAATGTTTCTGGGTGTACAGAGCACTGCAGGATGCACAGAATGTATCTCCCCAAAAGTGGGTAAATCTGACAACCAGCCCAAAGTGGGTGCTGTCACGGGGAACATCCTTACCGCAGCGGGGTTCCTTCGGGGAGCCCTTCATGAACAGCATGCAGGGGGCGGCGTTGATGAGCTTCTTCAGCCGCGAATTAAGATCTTCTTTCGCCCCCTCGTTAGAAGCAGCAGGAAGGGAAGTGCTGGCCGCGTGGCGCTGCACCTTTTTGGTCAGCTCTGGAGCATGTGCACCATCTAATCTGTCCACTTTCTGGCAATTCTATGGAAATCAGAACACAGGCTCTTGTTATAAAGGATTAAATTCAGAATTTGTACTGTAATAAAAGGAATAGTAAAGCCACCATATAAAGTATAGATTTTCAGATGCAGGGTGGATTAGTGTATTGATCTTTTAGCCAGACTTTAGTTCCAAGACTCGTACCATTCTGTTGCCTGTTAATGCCAGCAAATTTGCCATCAGAAGAATTTATTTTAAAAGATAATTTTAATTTTATTATCGCAGACAAACGTGACCTAGACTCGTCATTTCTACCAAAAGATTATTTCCTTGGGTTTCTACCATGCTGCAGAACTATAGCTAGACAAGGAAACACTACTGGAAATTTTTTGACCCAGTACAAGGTAAAACAACTACATAATAATCCCAAAGCAATTAAGGAAGCTCTGAAATATTACATAGAAAGTGCAAGAACCATTTCTATCTACTTTTTTAGGTTCCACTAGACAGACTTAAATC
This sequence comes from Tringa tobata, assembly GCA_033628505.1. Classification (NCBI taxonomy): domain Eukaryota; kingdom Metazoa; phylum Chordata; class Aves; order Charadriiformes; family Scolopacidae; genus Tringa; species Tringa tobata. Next base: position 9,666 of record JAHREE010150648.1, read on the forward strand.
AGATACGCGAGTGTTTCTTCACTGAGAAAGTTCTTAAGTTTTTGCTCTTCTGGTAGTAGTATTAAAAAAATATCCATATTAAGAGTCCACATGGAATCCGTTTTCTCTTAAATCCAGTTTCTCTTACCTTAAAGAATAAGAACGTTGGAACAGAACTAATTCCGTATTTTTCAGACACTTCAGGCACAGCTTCAGCTTCCAACTGAAAAAAACCAACCCCAAAAAACCAAAACAAAAGATTATTTTCATAATCTTCTTTAAAGTTGGACTGTGGATGTCAATCCTGTCTAGAATGTTCTTCTCAGCATTTTATACATTTTAAAAGGATTTGATGCAGAAGTTTGTGACATATTTGCATTTAAATGAGACTCACTGGGTTGGCGTGTCATCCACTGAGCCTACACAGTGTCAAAACAGGTTCAGAGGTTTTTATTTTGTTGCACATTTCAAAAGATGCCCAGAGGCTACGAATAAAATTTTTGGTGCACTAGTGACCTAGTAAATTTTCAATCATATGCAGCTACTACTATATTGAAATCCATAAATCATTGACCCCAGTTATGTCATGATTACAGTGCTTATTTTCTGCCCACAGCAATCCTTGCTGTTTGCTCTATTGACTAATTTCAAGGGGCAGTACATCATGACTGACATTTGCAGCCTTCTGCAAATTATGAAGAAAAAAAGGAGTGTTTCTTCAATAAGGTATTGATGGCTACATCTTAGCTTTAACTCCTGCAAGGCTGCCGGTTACTGAGCGACCAGCTTGGCGAGAGTATTAGTCCTCAATTTATTCAGCATTCAAACGCATCCTTTGAAATTATATAACGTAATTTGCCAAGAAAATCTATCTTCTCATTAACTCAAATTTGTGGGTTTTCTGTGCATAGACTAAAAGCTTCCTTAGGTGAGAGATCTAGTACAAGGTTGTTTAAGACACAAGCTCTGTAATATCTGAGTTTATGGTTAAAAAAGTAGTAATAGTTCTAAATATTTCAAACAGAAAGCTACAACCCAGTGTACAGAAGAAAAAGCCTTTCAAATTCTTATTCGACAAACAATACAGTGACATTTCATGAACAAGCATCGAGAGAACTACTTACCAGTTTGCTCCTGCCCACCCCTGCCCGTCCTTACGCACTCTAGAAAATACTGTCTGTTCTCACTATTAACTGAAATGTAACGTAGTGAACCTCTGAATACTTTAGTATTACACCATGCTTTGATTTGCTCCTCCTAAAGAGATCACTGAATCCAGAAGCAATCCCACAGAGTAAGTCAGAAGTAAGAGTCCAAGCTTCACCCCTATTTCTGTGAATCAATGCTCCAACAGGATCAACAGAGAAATCTAAGCTATAAATTGAAAACTGTAAATAGATTCCAATTATCTATTCTCTTTCAAGTGGCAAACATTTAAATAACTTTTAACTATGACATTAATCTTCTTTTCCAGTAAAATTTCCTACTTACTTGTGATACTTATGTTCCCCTCTGGTGATGCTCACGCATACAGAACAGATTTAATTTCATATTTCAGTAACTTGCTGTCAGTGGTACAACTTTCCAACATTTGTTTCTAACTGTTTCTGGATATAGACAACACTTTCATTTTAACCAAGCCAAGGATCTTAGAGTTAGGTCATGCAACAACTAAAACGAGAAACTGAATTTAGAAAGACTTCAAGATTTATTGGCAATTTTGAAGTTCATGTCATTATTCCGTAGCTCTGTTCCAGAATGGAATGGTTTATGACTTGCAGGGCAAGACCCTGCTCTTGGGCAGTCGTCTGGAACCATCTGATGAGTTAACAGGTTCTTGCCAATTAAAAGGCAGACTCTGGCTGTTCTGGAACACAGCCCAAAATCCCACAAAGAACTTCCAAAATCAAATACATTCACCATGAGGAGCCCCACCCCGCCCTCTGTAAAAAAAAAAAACCTTAGTTTTGCAAAACTTGATCACTTTGACCTTGTTATTAAAAAAATAAATTGCAGCCAAATAAAATGGGTTATAAATAAATAATACATGAATATGAATAATAAAGAGACAACTCAGAGTTTTCAAGTTTTCTTGGGCCCAACAAAAGCTGTAGCAATTCTACATAAATTTAAGCATAATAAATTTTCAAAACATTAAAAATTAGTCTTTTGAAGCTCTAAGTAATAAGATACCACCAGTAAAATACCTCCATCTTTCTGTTTCATAGAGAGAAATACCAACTGAGAGGAATCATTAGGAAAAAAAAACCACAAAACCTAAAGGCTGTAAGAAATCAAATTAAACACTCACACACAGCTGGCTGCTCCATTACTCCCTGCCCTCATAATCACAGAAGAGTCTCATTAACAAGAGAAAGTTGTTTTAAAATGAATGGCATGTTGATGAAGCGTGTTCATTTTTCCTTCCACACTGGTTCTCTTAACAGGACGTGCAGGTGATCTCACAAAAATAGAGCAGCTCCTTTGTGTTTATACCACCCAGCACCACACCACTGCCATCTCAGAGTGCCAACATTGCACAGACTTTAATTTACATTTCTTTAAACTTCATGAAGATTATTGTTCATCTTTAGTATCAGACAGAAAAATCTCTATGAATTCTGAGATCTATTTAGCTCAGCACTAACATCAGGGGAACAAATGAAATCTCCATGTAAAGCCATAAAGGAACTTAGAAACAATTTTACCCATATTTTGTCCTATTTCACGCATACTTTGCAGTAACAGCTCTCCTCTATTTGAAACAAGCCCAATCACCTGACTTACCTTCACAAATGTCACCTGCATGTGCTCCTTTGCCAGTGCCGCCATGACCTCGTTCATCTGAGCACACTGGGGAGCCCATGGTGCCCAGAAGTGGACAACTACAAGGGACCTAAAAATAAAAAAAAGCTTTTATTAGCTCCAACTTCTTAGCCCTCATCCAGCTTCAATAAGGTTCCCTTTAATGTTTGGTATTAATTACACCCAGCATTTAACAATGAGAAGCCCGATATGCGAACAGAAATCCCACCAAGCTGGGCACCACACTGTCATCCTCATGAGCACAAAGAAACATGCTTTGATGAGAACAGCGACGAGACACTGGCGTCTCAGTTTCAATTCTGTTCTCCAGGTTTGCTGAAGCCAAAACCACTAAATAATAGGAGATAACAAAAGCATTTACTAACATAATAGACTAGCTTTAATCTACTTAGAAAGAGATAGAGAAATCAACGTAACCCTAGCGTAGAAGCTCTGTAGTGTCTTTTATTACTAAATGATGGCAGTTCAGTATAAAATTGAATAGCTATGCAGTCAGCGTGACACTCATACCAGAACTGTGTTATCTGATCACATACTTAGAATACAGCACTAAACTCAGTTCTGACACAGAACTTTAAAATTCCTAAACCCCATTTCCCAAAGCAATTACAGAAAATTTTGGTAGAAATATAATAGGATAGCCTCTTCTTTTTTTTTAATTATGCCATCAGTCAGAGCATGGTTCTGCTTTGAAAGTTGATTAAAACCAGCAGAGTTCACAGACTTGTAAAAACTGAAACTGCAGAAAAATAGAAGTGCCTTGTTCCGTAAGTACCAGCCTCACAAATGTAGACCTGAGCCCAGGCACAATTCAGGACATCTTCTCCGGAGCTCTCACCTGTACTGGTTCCTCTCCTATACAGGTCACCAGCAGCAACAATCCCAAAGGCAAACCACCTCTTTAATTACAACAAACTAGCTGTAAAGCTTATTCGAACTGATTCCACTGCTCACAATTGACATTAAAACCCTAGTAAAGTCTCACTTAAGTGATTTACTCTTTACTTATAAATGGGATGTGGTATGGACTTCTTGAGCCAACTGAGACCACATCTTAACAGCAGTTCAGTAAAACTTTAACTGCAAAACTCTGTTTCGGCACGTAAACTTTGATAGCAATGCTGTGTGTGGGGCAGAGGCAGATTGCAGCACAGGTACCTCCTGCAGGAGCTTTCTCTGCCCTCACAGCAGACGGCTCTCCCCAACACCCCTAGAGCGCTCAGCTCAGCCACACACCGGTTAAAGACTTTGGAGCCAGTGGGGACAAGCCCTTGGAAGTGCTGTCCCCTTGCTGCAACCACCGTTTTATTTTTGCCACGAAGTAATAAGGTGAAAATAATTAGGTAGGTCGGGGGACGGGGGGATCATTTGTATGTATGAGAATATCCAATCACAACAAAATTAAAATTTTAAAATTAAAAAAGCAGCAGCAGTTCAGTATTTGAGAAGACAGACCAAGCTCTGATGAAGCGAACTGTCAAGAGCTTCACTCCAGGATGGGTCTTCCTGTACTTGTTCATCACACCCTTTACCTGAGATACCAATTTTGAGTCCTCCTCCAATATCCTAACGTATGTGCTGTTTACTGACACCATTAGGAGCTCAGAGAAGTTAAATACTGGTGGTTTTTTTACATTGTTTTATGACAAAACAGTCTAATCTAGTTAAGAACTACTGCAGCTTTTACAATCACAGAGAATTAAGCTGTCATTGCAATTGCCCAATGCCTGTACATCTAAAAGCATAATTTTCACATCTGTTAGACACAAGTGGGACAAGAGAATAGTTCCACTGGTTAAAAACAAGTAGCGGAAGGAAGGAGAACAGAGAACATGAGTGGTTTAGTGGCTGCACTTCAGGCCAAAGCACTAATAAATAACATGATGAACTTTCCTTCCATTCACTGATGGCGGGAACACACACCCTTCCCCACTATCAACAAGTATTTCACAAGTGCTCAATGTAATTTAGGAAGCATAGGGGGACTCATCTGATCACAACAACGTCAGCTCAGGTCAAGCAGAGGAGGAATAATCACATGCTTATTTAATCCTCATTCCATCGGAGCCCTTTCTTTCCATACCAACACAGAGCTGCAATGCACTTATGCTTTATCCTCATGAAGAGCGTACTTTAAATTAATTCATACCAGGGGTGTTGGGGGCGTGACAAATTAATTCACAGAATAAGCCTAATTTCGCAATTAGACCACCCTCTTGGTATCCGAGTGCTTTCAAATCAACTTGAAAAACAGCCAGAGTAAGTTAAAATATTAAGAGCGCAAGAAAATAGAAAGCTAGCAAAATGAAGCACATAAGTGATTCTGCACAAAGTATTTCTTACATTCAACCAAGATATTTCTAAACACTCAACTATTATATATAAAAAAGGATTGTAACAAAAGCTTATGACAAGTCCCAAAGTTTCTCTTCCTGTATCATTTTGTATTTCCCTTTTTTGAGGAAAAGCTGTGAGCCCCCCAAAAATTTAGCTTTCTTTAATATAACTTTTTTTAAACTTTAGTAGTAGAAGAAAAACCAGAAGGATGTATCACACATTTCCTGTGAAGAAACAAAAAGCCCAAAGTCTTGTTTTTATAGTGTATTAAAAAAAAAAAAAAAAATTGGTTGAGACCGACTTAGACAGTATGCCTTTAAAACAAAGGGTCTATTGACTGTAGAACCAAAACAGCAAGACGCTCCCTGATAGGCACATCCAGAAAAATTAACATTCCCAAGGTCACCCTCCTTTTGGGCCAAGATACAAGTATTTTCTAAGTATTTACAGTCTTTCTGACAGGCAACCCACCTTACTTGTTTTTACAAGCTAGTTTTTTTCAAAACATAGTGTAAATAACGTAATATATTACAGAGCAATAACAGAAGTTCAATAAATATGGAGATATTGGCTCAGTCCATCCTTTGCAAACGTAAAATCTAGACACACTTTGAAAAAAATTAAACCTCAAAATTTATGCTAATTCCATAACACAAAGCTTACTAAGAACTTGATGTCAGAAAGATTAATTTTCTGAAACAAGAACCGCTATGAAATTGTCAACATAAAATGCTGGCAGTTGCAGCTGATCAGTGATAATTCTATTAGTCTGGAAGAATCAGGAATTTCTTTTGGACAAAAAAATAATTAGTAAAATAGCATTAGGTCCAGTCTTAAAAATTCAGCACATTTTTTGTTGTAAGCTTTACCTTTCCAAGGGAAAAATACTTCACTGAAGAAACTTTCTGCTTTCCCACTTAATTAAGTGAATGTTTAAATTTTTTTTTTTTTTTTAACATCACTGATTTTCAAATTCACCTGAAAACCTAAATATAGAAGGTACCTTAAGTGAGCCAATGCATATAAAGTTCTATCACCATCCAGAAATGGAGAGATCGTTAAAAAACCATAACTATGACTTGAGGGATTTGTTATGCTCTGTGAGTGCAGGTTTGTTTGTTTTCTTAGCAGTAACAAAAAAACCAAAGCCAAATATTTTGAAGTGAAGCAGAGGAGAAGAGTCATCAGTACCATCAATTCATCTTAGGACCAAAAAAATATTCATAAAATAATCAAGTCCATTACAGAGAAAACTGAATGACGTTCCGTGGACAAAGGTCATAAGAGAATTACTGAGGGTTTTGTAGAAAATAACTTCAAAATATTGTGTTTGTTCCTGAAGCCATTTTCATTTCAGTGTGTCTCAGGGAGCGTGAGAGTGTGACCTTCCTCTGGGATGTCCCCACACAATTCAGCTGAAGAATAACTCCAGAAAAGAAAACCGACTCATGCAGCAAGTTTGGAAGAATCTAGTTTCTCCTTCCTAAAATCAAAACTTTTCCATATTTTCCTTATGCTCTCTTTAAGAACGTGATGCTGGTAATTTCGTCATCCTTTTTAAACCAGTCATTTAAATTGGTTTTCTGTCCTTATTCATTTAAAGGCCACTTGCTAACGCAGCAGTTAAATGATGCGGAAATGTTTTTATTCAGCAGTTTTAATGTGCCTTACAAGACCTAGTTAAATACATACACAGTTAGTGGATTAAGAGATGTAACAATAGTTACCACACCTTTGATTCAACAGGACAAACAAGCAAAGCTCATAACCAAACCTGTCTTTCTTCACTAAGGCACCCGAGTTCCTGTTCCTCTGCCATTGCAGTAATGCCTACTGTGACTCCTTCCCACCAAAGCCAAGCGTGGGCAGAGTGTTCCCCCACAGGATCAGTGCCCAAAACTTCTCCTACCAGGCCAACAGCCACTGCCCAGTGGCTGCAGAGAATCGGTGGTCCATGCTGAGGCACCAATGGAAAGACACCCCTGTTACTCGTTATTAGAGCAGAAAACCAGATTAACGAGAAACCAGCCCTGTCACACGAGAGACGGAAAACCTAACAAACATGTTGTTTCTCAACCTAATGCTGCTGTTTTCATTGAAAACGTTGTACAGTGAGTCTTTATGTTTGTCTTGCAGACACCTTAGGGCTCAGAAGGAAAAGAAAGTTCTTGGGGTGAATGAAAGTTCCGTTTTGGATCATTTACCTGCCAATGGGCCCCCTGAGGCAGGTTCTGCAGCTGCAGGAGCCCTGACGGCCGGGGGACTCAGCCCCCGAAAGGTCCTTAAAAGGAACCCCCCCCAAAAGGGGTCCTTAAAAAATACGCTGCCAAAAAACCAAACCCGAAACCCTTCTCGTATCTATGACTTTGATGTTTTTCGTTTCCCCGTGAAGGTTGTATTCAGCTCTGAGGCAGAGCCGGGCCTGCTTCCCTCAGCAGACTCCGGC
>JAHREE010150649.1:0-22862 GCA_033628505.1 Tringa tobata
TTATGTTTTCAGGAATAACTGTGCCTAATGGGTTATTTGTCAAAAGGAAGGACAGAAAATAGCTTTTATTGTCATGAATACTATTGTTTTCCAACTGCAGATCAAAGAATTGGAAGAGCAGCTGGAGAATCAAGCGCTGCATAAGGAGATCAGTCGTCTTAAACAGCAACTGGAACTTTTGGAAGAAGATAAAAAGGAACTAGAGCTTAAGTGTCAGAATGCAGAAGAAAAAGCTAGAGACCTAAAGCATTCAGGTAAAATAACTTAATAATTTTCATTTTAGAGGTACAATGAGGGAGGTGAGTGATGCACATCTTTATTATACAAATATATATGTGTTACATTTGAGACCTCAAAAGCAACAGATTTCGTGTAGCTGAAATCCAGACCTGGGCTTCACAAGACAAAGTACAGCAGGTGCCTTCAACCTCAGAACTGTCGTGTCCAGAACAGAACGTGTATGGAAGAATAACCTTGTAAAACTTCTGTAAGGTATAAAAATACTGTTGTTAGATTGCCCTGAGTCTTACAGGTGGGTATATACGTGTGAATGGGTTTCTGTGTGACAGACACAAATCTTCCTAGTAAGTCAAAATGTATCCTCTTACCTAGTTATTAAAATAAATAAAATGGGATGACTCTGCTCTTTTTTTTTTTTTGGTGGGTTTTTATTTTTTTGCAAAGGTGCGCAGTGATTTATCAGGCTGTGGAGTCTGCCTTGTATGAATTGTACAAAAACATCCCATAATTATTGAGCTACCTAAGCACTTAATAGCCTTGCAGCAGAAGACACCAGTGGAAATAAAGGCCTGATTTAGCTCTTCATATTGACATGTGAGAAAACAGTTTCTGCTGATGTGAGAGGATCCGGGGGTTGTTAGGTTTTTTTGTTTGTTTTTTTAAAAACAGATACTAAAAAGGTAAGTCCTGCCTTCAGAGCCCTCCAAGGGGAGGGAGCCAAACAAATCCAGTGGGCTTTTGTGACTCAGATTCATGAGAATTTTGCATCTAAATCTCTGTACTTTGGTCAAATATTTTGTTTCACATCAAGTGACTGAGAGGAGGGAAGCATCCTTGCTGGCTGGTGTGTGTCTGTCTCTAAAGATTTAAACCAACACCTGGGGAATACAGACAGGAAAGAGTCACAGGATATTTTGGAGGGGACAACTGTTGCAGTGCAGATGTTCCTGCAGTTATTGCCATCAGGATGGTGCCGGGCTTCTCTGCAGCATCCTGTCTATTAAATGAGAAAAATTCTGACCTAATGCTCTGTATTTAAAATTGCTTTTAAAAAGGGCCCCTGGTGTGTGTGGCACATAGGGCTATTGCTGGTGAAGTATTTGTATGTGCCTTTGCTTCCAGTCCTTGTTCAGCTCATGGCTGAAGCAGGTGCCAGTTGTGAGCGTGATGCCTGGTCAGGGAAGCGTTTGAGCCCCGCAGAGGAGGCCAAAATCCCTATCATTAGTTATGACTCCATATATAGACACGCTTTTCTGAAACATAACCTGGATGTGCTTCAGAAGGAATTTATGAGCATGAAGAATGTACCTGGAATTTAAAGTCACTCAGTTGATAATTTTTTTTCCCTTTTTAAATTTAAAATTAAATGTTAGAGATTGTAATTCTAATTTGAATCCATCATTACGTGAACAAAGAACCATATCCACTTTGGAAATCATATTCTGTACCTCTGCTGTAATTCCTACTGTATTCAGAACAATAGCTAAGAATTTTTGTGATTAAAAGAAGTTTAAGATGTTTTTTATTCTATTTCTGCCCTTCCCCAGTTAATTGCACTTGACAACATTTCACGCGCAGAAAAGTAATTTCCCCATTTTAGATCTGACATGAAAACAGGAGAGGAAGAATCCATTCTGCCACCACCCAGTTTTGACCATCTTTACGGGGAAAATCCACACCATCAGCAAGACAGAGATTAAGTCTGGAACCTGAAACTGTTAATTTCTTTCATCTCGTTAGTTCATTCTCAAATGCTACCCCAAACAGACTGTCGCAGGGATGTGATAAACTTTTCCCTTCTCCATCATTTTATATGAAGAATCCTGTGTAAGGGAGAGAGTCTTTTTAGTTTCAAAAGTAACTCAGGTTGGAGGTAACTGGTTTAATGAGAATCCTGTGCATCTAGACATTGTTTGTGTTAGAAAATATTGCCGAAAATAGGAATTCCTAGCAGTGTATGGTTTAGTCTTGTTTGTTTTTTAGTTAATTAGTAGCTTTTTTGCTTAAACCATCAGTTTTGTTTTTTAGAGCAGGTGTGAGACACCAAGAGTTCACTCTAGTTTGTTTTATTGCTCTTTGGCAGTTGATGAACTTCAGAAACGAGTACAGCAGTCTGAAAATCCGCCACCGCCTCCTCCACCGCCGCCCCCTCCTCCTCTTCCTCCTCCCCCTCCTCCGAACCCTATACGGTAAGTGCTTACATCAAGGGTCACAGCAGTAATGCTTTGCTGAAGCAGAATACATTACATGAGCTTGCATCCAAGCAGCAAGAGTGTCTTTAAAGAAAAAAAAAAAAAAGGCTTTCTCCATATGTCTTGGGCTCTTTACCAGCAGGACGCGCTCTGTGCCCCACCTGCCAACAGATTGACACCCTCACCAGTTCTGAGCAGTGTCTGCGGTGCCCAGCCTAACAAATGGTCTAGACTGTGACTTTGGAGGAGGAGGGATACCTGTCTCTCTAAATTTAGGAGACTATTTTTTTTCTATTCACCTGATAGCTGTAATTATAGACTTGTGAGGTGCTTGTCTGAAGTTACTGCTGAGAAACCCCCTTTGAACCAAAGGATATGTTGGATTACTGTGTGTCCCTTCCTGTCAGATACTGGTGATGAAAATGCAGACTCTGTTGAGTTCCCACAATTGCATTCATAAGTTAAAAACAAAAAAAAACAACAAACACAAAACCAGAAAATCACTACCCTATCATCAAGCAGTTTTGGGCGAAATTGTCAAGATTATGTGTGATATTTGCAAAGGACTATAAAAGAAGCTGAACAATATATGATGTGTCAGGCGTTAGGCCCAAAGTAATTAACTAAGCCCTAAAGTGTGCTTAGTTAATTTTAGGAACTCAGCTAATCTTCATGTTGACCGCTTGGTTTTAAAAATAAACGGACTTTGATGACACTTTTTAACCACCTGTAATAGAAATTACATACAGGATTATTGTTAACTGCTGTGTTAAATATATGAATAGAGATGATTAATAGGGAGAATTCGTCCCTTTACGCATCTTGCTTTGTTTTTAGAAATCTAAACTAAACATGTTACAAACAATTGTGTTTGGTCTTTTGCTGCTTTTATGCCCATTAACCCATGGGGCTTGCTTGCTTCTTGCTCACTAATGTGTAGCATGAATTAACTGTGTGGGGTGTTGTGGGGTTTTGTTTGTTTTATTTTGTTTAAGTTTGTGCCCTTTATTATTTGGAATAGACAACAGTATTCATTTTAAGCCCTACAGTAGCTAAATCAGAGCATTTCCTTCAGGCACTGTGAATTTTACATGCAGAGGGGTGGTTTCAGAGTCTGGGCACTGGATCCTGCTTTTTTCTGGGACAAAGTTTTGACCCTTTATATCTCTGTAAGGAGCAATGTTCAGTATGGAGTGACAGGCCCCACAGACACATCAGGTGCATGTAGGAGCTTATACTTGGGCTTTAAGATGAATCATTTCCTTGCCTGGACTTTTACGTTTTGACTATAGTGAAGGGATAATTATTTGACACTGTAGGAAGATTACAAACTTGGAGTTGGTGAGGAGATACTGATCACCATATTTAAGTGTCCTCTGGAGAATAATACTTCACTTCAATATCCACAGCTCTTCCTTCCTTTTATTATGCCGGAGCAGCTTCAATTTGTCATGTGTCACAATGAGACACTGTCTTTTAATATTCAAATCTTGGAGTGTTTTGATTTGTGCCTAATGTCTGTTAAAAAGAATTAAATTTCTGTGGTGCATTTTGATGGGAGGCATTGTGGGGGGTAATTCAGTACATACATCTGCAGTCAAGAACTGTTAAACGAGCCTTTTGTAAGTAGCTGTATAATCAGGTGTAAGCAAGCTGTTTGTGTGTCATGTTCAAGTTCATTCTGACAGTGTGTAACACAGCACAGAATGACAATGCGCAGTTTCGTTTTCCCCAAAGGTCTCTCATGTCTATGATTCGCAAGAGATCTCACGCCAACACCAATGTGAGCAAGAAGGAGAAACCTCCCCAGCAGGAGTCAGGTACGGCTCATCCTTTCCCACGTCATGTGGATTATTAAGAAGGTACTGCAGATCAAGCTTGTGAACAGATAGGGATGCAAATGCTTGTAACAGTCAACATTAACAACTGCTGTCCATGTCCCAGCATGTTCATCTACCTTGCAGTCCAGAGCTGTGATTGCAGCCCAGTCATATGTGCTCTGAGATAGGAAGTGGTGTCTTTGGCATTGCAGCTCTGGTATTGCGAGCTTCCTTAAGATCCCACGCAAATTTGTGTAGCCCTCGTAGCCATCTGTGCCCTTACAGCTGAGCTGGTGATCTGCATCCAATTTATTTTTTTCCAAATGGATTTTAGTATGAACAATTTTTGAGGCTGAAGATCAAAAACATTAAGGGAAGACCTAGCACTTGCTGTAACTGAAAAAAGCTTACTATCTTCATGCTTCTGGCTCTCATGCTTATCAGATACGTCACTGAGCTGATTTCATTCGCTGATGTGGCAGAAAAATTCTCTTTCTTTTTTTCCTCTTGGGGAGAGGGTGGTCGTGTTTATTATGGGCTCACAGAAGGACCTGACAAGACAGGACAGTGTTGAGAGGCTCAGCCTGTGCCTCTGCAGTGGGGACACTGCAGCGTGTAGCTGCAGCCAGGGGATGGCCAGGGCTTTGCTCTTCCACAGGGTATCTGGAAAAGGCAGAAGAACAAACCCAGCAATCATTAAGCAGAGAACACGTTATACACAGGATAATACAGGAAAGTTTCCAATTTCCAAATGGCTTCTTTGTGATTTCTTCCGTCTAGAGCCTCTCTGTTGAGCTAGTTTGTTAAATGCTTCGGTTTTCATCCCTCTGTTCATATCTTATGAAATTACCACTCAGAGTCGACTGTAATGCTAATCCTTTAATAATACTGAAAACCTAAAACAAAACAGAATCTTGCACTAAGGTGGCTCTGCATGCAAAGTAGCAGCTGAAATTGCATTTTATTGTCGTTAATGGAAGCTGGAAACTTAGTAGGTTGAGAACAGGAGTTAAGTACAGATTTACAAATGATCATGAGTGCTTGAAGAGTCAGAGCTAGTTAGACAAGCATTGCCAGTTAAATAACCAAGGTTTTTCTCGCTGTTTCTCTCTTCTTTCTGAAACAGCAGGAGTTTGTTTGTAATGAATTGCTTAACTCATTTGCTGCCACTTAAACAAAGGAGGAGGCTGCAGAAGGGAACCTGGCTGAAATTATAGGTGTAGGGTATAAATGTTAAAGAAAAAATGGCAGTTAGCAGGCTGTAATGGTATGTAAGCATGGCTGGATTGTTGGATGGGGCCAACAGGCAGAAAGTGGGGGAAAGGAAGTATTACCCCTCCCGTTTTTCATGTGAGGAACTGAGGAATGGGGTGACTTGGGCAGGTCCCTGAGGCAATCTTTGGGAACTGGTTACCAGTCTGAGAGAAATAAGGTTGTTGGTCTGGGTAAAATAATTAGAGAAGTGACCTTGCACCAAGATCTCTGATGAAGAATCAATCTTATCCTTCAGTAGAAGTTCAATGATGTTGCCTTCATTTATCAAGTTTCCTTACTTTGAAACGTCCTAGATGTTTTGATTACACCTTTTTCTCGAGACTGTTATAAACAGTGATTGCAGGAAATACTATGAAATTCACTGTAAGTTCTCTACACCCCATTCTTTCATTATTTATTAGCAAACTTTAACAGTTCTGACCTTTCTTCAATCACATATAAACTGCTTCTTTACTTAATAGTTGAGCTGTTCTTAAAATAAAAATAAAAATGGGGGAAAGTTCTTTCTTGATCAAGTTATTATATCCAACTTGAGGCTTGTTTTGACCCTTGTTAAGGACTTAGAATGAGTGGTTTCTATCCCATACCACCAATTAAGCTTTTATATTTGAAACAGCCTGTTTGTGAAATTAAAGCCTGACATTAAATCGGCTTACAATACAGAAACTGCATTTCTATGAATCATCAATAGTACCCTGACAAGTGAGAGAGCGAAAGTCTATTTAAAATTCCTGTTATATAAGGTACAACGTTGCAGCTTTGAATAGCATCGACCTTATTTCTCCATCTATTTGCTTTAAGTACTCTTTTTCTTCCCTTTTTGGTATGGCATGTTAAGTGTCTTTTGTTCCATTATCCAGAACACTGATAAGTTAACAGGTATTGTTTAGGTTCATCACACAGCTTCCCATTTCATCTGAGTATTTTGCAGTCCTGATACTGAATCTTTTGAAAAGGCAACCATTTCCTCTCATGCTATTTGAAGTTTTGCCCTTGGACTTGATGCAGTGTTCTTTAAATGTGTGTTTTTAGTTTGATCTGAGATGTTGGTATATCCTCCAGCGAGGCTCTTAAACCCATGTGAAATAGGAGACACGTTTTGGAGTCCTGTAACGGGCTGCATTTAGGCCTGGCCATGGGGTATGATCAGCTGGTCCTGTGTCCATGAAGCTGTGGAAATTTCTGTTGAGCCACAGTGAAGAGATAGAGTGGGAGTCCTTGGTGCTTCAGCCCCTAGCACTGGGGCTTTGCGATTCCTAAACAGTTATAGGAGCTTTGGGTTTTTTGGGATCTGGACTCTACTTCTGTCCAAACTTCTTCAGCCTCTGTGGTTTGGCGTTGGTGAAGTCCACGGCTGGATCCTCAGTGTGTGCAGACAGGCATTTTATCCTTGAAGAGCTTGTGACAGTTTAGCTGGTAGCAAAGATCACTAATGGTGCTGTATCCAGAAACTAGAATTCCTGTTAGCTAGAGATGAGGTCACTAGTTTCTGCTAACACGTAGATGTACACAGTGTACAGTGAAGTGCCTCTTTGTGGTGGGGAAAATTAAGGGTGAAACAGTGGTACTGTAAGAAAACCCTGTGAACAGGGTCTCCCGCTCATGGGGAGAACAATAAGCCTATATATTTATGCTTATTGTTTACATTTTTAATAAAACTGAGAAGGAGCATGGATGTGGATGTGGATAGTGCACGCATCACAGATACAGGCAGAAAGACCTACTGCAGGGAGTATAACTAAGTACATTGTGTATGTAAATCCTGTTTCATCATTAAAACTAATTTATGATCATGGTAACTAGCTATATATTGCAAGCAAGCTGTTTAGGAGGCTGTTCGACATGGCCTTTTCTTTGTACTGTTTCTTTGTAGTTCATATCTGGAATGTGATATGCTCTTTGATTTTTGGAACAGGTGAAGAAGTTACGGATCTGAAGAGACAAGCAGTTGAGGAAATGATGGACAGAATTAAAAAGGGAGTTCATCTGAGACCAGTCAACCAGTCAAGCAGACCTAAAACAAAGGTTTGGAATAAAAAGCAGAGCAATAATATTAGCTAAGTACAGTAATTTACGCTGAAAATAGATCAGGCTTTCTGTAAAACATTCAAAAGAAGACATTTGCCTCACCTCATTTGCTTTGCTTGATTCTGAATAAAATTAATTAGAGCAGCATATATCTCAAGAAGAGAAAAAAGAAGTGAAGCCAACAGTAAGTAAATAGAAGCCCAGTTTCTTTGACACAGAAAGGAATCGAGAGCGAACATCTTGTAAACAAACAGCTACTGAGAAACTAAAAGCACAGAGGGAATAACTGACTTGGGGAAAGGGGGCGATTGAGAAATAGATTATGTTTAGCAGCATTTTTTCCTTTCATGCAACACTTAGCACAAATCCATGAATGTGGCTACTATAAAATATTGCTTGCCATCTTCACAAAAGCATAATCTTTCTTTATGTATAGGCTGTGATTTATAGTGTTGTGAGCTAAGACTCTTCCCTTCATCTATAGAAGGAAACAGACTGAACTTTAGCTGTGTGCCCGTGAGAGGAGGGAACAGAGGAACATCACACAACCGCAGACCCTTGTGCCATGTCTGTCTTCAAGCACAACGTCTGTCATGGTCCATTTCACCAGGTTTTTAATGTGCTTGTGTTTGTTTACAGCCAGAAACACCAAAGCCCTCTGAAAGTGCAATGAAAGAATTAAAAGGGATTCTGGTAAGAAAACTTATAATTTATATTTCAGTTTTTAATTCTTATTGAGCTGACAGGGCCTTCTGTGCAACATAGGTGAGTGTTTGCAAGTTCTGCATCAGGGTTTGGGTTTGAAGCTGTAGAGCAATTTTGGAGTGAATCCCCCGATTCCACTTTTGGCTTTGGTCTGACTGAAAGATGGGGTTTTGTCTTGCTAATGGAATTTATTTAGGAGAAAATGAGCCTGTTAACTCTGCTGTGGATTTGTGTGTTCCTGCCACTAGAGGGGATGTTGTGATCTGCACCTGCCATTGGGAACTCTCAAGTACTGGCAGGGGGGATGCTTGGGGAGAGAGAAGCACCTGAATAAATCTAGTCCAAGGTAAAGCCCCTGCAGCGCGTGTGTAGTAGATGCAGGTTCTCCTCATCAGCTCCTCTGAACTCCTCCTCTCTCCTGAGGCACCAAATAGAGCAAGAGCTCTCTAGTCTGTAGGCAGTTATGTGTCGAAAAATTGATTCTGAATAGCTGTGTACATACACATTTATCACTAAATAAAAACATAAGGTGTGTGCTCGGAGTGATGTGCTGCCTTTGCTCCTGTTCTGTCCTTTACCCATACGTTGCATTTCTGATTTAACCAGTTGCTTCTTTTGCACAAGTGCTAAAATTGTATCAAACAGTCAGGAGGAGCCGTGGTTCTTGCTCCCTAACTTCTGTGACCCTGAAGCTTTTAAAGCTGGAGTGCAACTTTAGCACATCAGGTGAAATTTTGCCTTTGTGAGGTGAAATAGGGTGAAATTCTGCCCATATTGAAGCAAAATGCTTCACATCCACTCCCCAGCAGGTAAGGCTGTTTTTCTAATCATCCGTGATAGCTCCTAAACAGCCCTTATAAAAATAAATTTGGCATTGTCTTGGGTGATGCAAGACAGTACAGCAAAGAGTGCAGCCACTGCGATGGTAACAGGCTGTGCTGTGATTTAAAATCACGAGTGTGGCACCAGTGACACATTAAACTTACTGTTCCCCCAGTCGTGTGAAAGCAGGGCAAGAAGGAAGAGATGATTTAGGGAGTCACCGGGCCTTAGTGCTGAGCTCTAATTAGAGGGGCACATAATTAAACGTGGCAGTAAATAGAAAAGGAATACAGTGCAACACAGAGATTATATTTTAAATGGAACTCTGTGAGTACGGGCATAGTCTGATATGGTTTGCTGCTTGGACCAGTGAGGGTTGGGCTCAACGATCCTGCCGAAGGTCCTTTCGTTTTCTAATAGCTGTTTTATTTCTTTGACGCTGTCTCGCTGACATCAGGGGAGGCTTGATTATGTACTTCAGAGGGAGCGGAAAGAAACCTGCAGTCACTGTGCTTCTGCATCGAGCTTGTTGCTTTCCAGCCCTTCAGGATATTTGCAGTATAAGACAAACTATATAAAATCCAATTCCAGTCGATTCTTGAGACCAATCATTATGCACAGTCAGACAACAAACATGGGGGTGGGATGTGATGGGGTAAACATTTGTTATTACGATGCTAATTATGCATTTCATGTAGACCTCCGGATAATTGTTACAAACAAAGCACATTTATGTTCTGTAAATTGCAGAGTTTGAGTGACTCCGTTGCACAAGTTGCTTTCGTATGGGAGTGTTTGTCCAGATCTGGAGCGCACTACTCATTAATAATACACCTGCTCACTTATATTTCAAATAGTTGCCAAAGGAAATATTTTATCTTTGGGCAGGGGTGATGAATTAGTAGCTGAAAGTAGTACGGCTTTTGCAACTTGAGATGCCATTTCTTTTTGTCATTTGCAATTTCTGCTGAGAAGTTACGTGCTTGTCAACAAAAAGTGTTAACAATATTTGTGCTCTGGATAGATGCTGTGTGTCATGTTTTGGGAGGCCAAATAAATGGGATTCCTGGGAATTCCTAAAGATGGCAAGACTCAGAGGAAGAATGAAATAGCACACGGGTTCCAAATTTTCAGTTGCATCATAAACATTTTGTGGAAATTTTACAGTCAAGTGGGTGCTGATCCAGTAACTGGCTCTTATCAGTTGGGAAACACATGCAGTGTGCACTCTGTGCATGTTAAATAAGGGAATTTGGGAAGGCTTCAGGCTTTGATCAAAGTCTTTTTTTTAAATTTCCTTAAGAAAAGTGCTGCTGGATTTGTAGGTTAGCTGATACCAACTACTAACCTTGGTATAAGGCAGTAAGAGTGTGGATTTCTATTTTGTATGTATAACAAAAACATTTCAACTTGAGGTCTGTTCCTGTGTGGGAACGTGGTCATAGGCTCAGGTTCATAGGCTCAGGTCTGTGCCAGATCAGCTGGGTTGAAGGACTTAATAACATGCTGCAGATGTAGTTAGTACGTACTGACTTCTGCAGATGTGTGTCCACGCTGGGATGCAGCAACACAGGACCATGCAAAAATAGAAAATATGCTGGAGCAGTAAAATACAGATCTTTGGCTTTTCCTAAGAGAGATTAATTATGAGCATGAAAACACTCCAGCAGTTTTTTTAAGATCCTTTAAATATTGAGATAGAAGAAGTTGGCATTTCCCTGCAAATGTCAGAGTTTGTTCATTAGTGATCCCGAGCATCCTTCTTAAGCCTGACACCAGCCCTCTAAGGTGTAGGTAAGAATGGTTAACCCCTGCCTGGGGAAATCCAAGCAAGGGGAGGGTGGTGAGCCAGGCCCCAGGTGCTCTCTGCTCTACTGGAGAGAGACCTTCCCACACTGGTCTAGAACTGCGGGTGCTTCTCTGCAGTTTAAAAGGTTCTCACGTTGTGCGCATGGGATGTTTGGCATGGCACAATACATCTTCGGAGAGCTTTTCATCCCTGTTTCTTGCCATAGGAAACATTGAACAAATCCACCAGTTCCCGAAGCTTAAAGTCCCTGGAAACAGACAGCGGTGAAACAGAGCTGGAACGAGTTCTGCGACGCCGGAAAGTGACCACTGACCAGGACAGTGGCAGTAAGTGGCCGGACTCCTTCGTAGTCCTCTTCCTCTCCCTGCATTAAGTAACTCTTGAAGCTTTACTTTCTCTTCCAGACCATTGCCATTTCAGCCATTTTGGAGAACTCTGCTTACTTCTGCAGTGGCTCACTTCCCCGTCGCGCCTGTCGCTTTTCATCCCCATTTTCTCCAAGAGATGCCTCTGTCAGGATTTTCCGCGCACGCAGCCGTACATACACAGGTTCCTCTGTCCTGCCTGTGGCTCAGACATTGTTATTGGAGTTAATGGTCTGAGCCTACTGGGAAAATACTCTTGAAAGCAATGGTAACCAGAGAAATGAGGGTTTAGGACTAATGTTTTGAATTAACCTCTTCTGCGGAGCCAGGGTCTGCAGTTTTTAAGCTGTGCTTTACTGTCATCAGCTGTAAGAAACTGTTATGTTCACCCTGGTTAAAAACAGTCTGTGAAAGTGCGAATCCGTGCCGTAGCCGATACCGACATGGCTGGTTTTAATGCCATGGTGTGGTTTTAGCTCGGGCTTTGTAGACAGACAGTTTGCTGACTACTCGTTAGTGTGAGAACAGGCTTTTTTGTGGTTGGGCTGGCTCTCGCCCAGCTGCGCTTCGGGCTGGGAGGGCACTGACAAGTTGTGAGTTGGTAGCGCTGCGCGGGCAGCAGGACTTACTGTCCCAGAAGGGAAGGGGATGGAGAGCACGACTGTGTCAGTAGAGCAGGCAAGAAGGGGTTAATCTTGGCGGGAAGAGCAGAACCTGCTAATACAATATTTTGATACTCTCCGTGTGCTGGATGATGTTCTTTAAAATTCCATTTTGATTTCTGCAATTAGCTTGAATTCTGCTGTGCTTATGTGTCTTTTCTGGACCAGTCTGTCCGGGTAACGGAAGCATTAACCTTTCTTTGGGTTTTAGGTCCCACGGGAACCTTGGCCACATCAGAATCAAAATCTCTGCCTGTGCTAGGTTCGGGAGCCAGTGCCGCACAAACAGCGCTGAGCAAGAAAGACCTGGAGACAGAATTCACTCCCAAAGTACCCGACTCAGGTCCTGGCTCTGACCAGCTTAAGGGTGTCACAGGCTCCAAGCCTACGCTACAGTAAGTAGAAGATGGATTTCTTGATATATTTTAGTGCCAGATCTGTTTAACTGATGCATTTTGAAAATGATACAATATCAGTTTTGGTTAACAGGATAAATGTAGAGTCTGCAGCTCTTTACCACTGACTCCTCAAATAATTTGCAGTCTTACATGGAGGTAGAAATGAAATTGAATTCTCTGTAATGAAGTTCTTTTCCTGTAAAATCTGTGAACATTCTTCAAAAAAAACGTTCATCTTCTCTGCCAAAAAGAAAAAAAAGAACTCGAGAGTTTTTAAGGAATAACAAGGCTGAGGTTTCTTTTTTTGAGAAGAGGGATGAGAGTTACATAGTTAACTCTTGATTTTAAAAAAAGGTAGTTCTAGCACAATATTTTAAAAAATAGAATCATGTAAACCATACTGATCTGTGCACAGGGCAGTTTCTGTTGGACCAAAATGAATCCTGACTATTACTCTTAAATGTTTGTTGGTAAAAATTCTGCATTCCCTTGGAATCTCAAGATTAAGAGTTGTCGTTGTCTTCTTTAAAAAAATACAGTTAGTGGTGCATTTGCACAGACAGGCAGAAGAACCTCTTGTCACAAGAGACTGAAGACCCAAAGTGCCTGTTAAGCATCAAAGAGTTAAACCTGCTTCAGAAATACTTCTTTCAGAGAGATCCCGTGGAGGATGGGTTTGTTTTACAACAGCAAACACCAAGCTTCTTTGGCAATGAGGCTGTGCAGTTTGCTCCAGTTCCCTCGCCAGGTTGTTTCTCAGTTTGTCACTTCAAGAAGAGGAAATAGATGAGACAAATCAGATCGGCAGAATATTGTAATCATGGCTAATTAACCCTCTAATTTCCTGCTCCATCAGTTAAAAAATACCACCAGCACCAGTTCTAGCAAGTCTCCATTCCTTGGTTCGAAGGAGTAAGTCACGACAAATGAGCTGGAAATTCAGTTCACATCAATTTTTCTGAACTGATATTTACTTCAATCTCCTGCAGGTACTTTTATCATTTATTTTTGTATGGATAAAGAGCCCGATTTCCTTTTGTGCCCTACAGTTTTATTTAATTCACACCGAGTTTTAAAAGCAGAATGCCTTTTCCAATCATATGTATTTTACCCTTTTATTTCATTTAAGTATCCTCAGAAGAAAGGTGATCTTCATTTTAATTTAATCAGAAAAATGAAGATTTGTTCAACGGTTAATTTGACGTGAATGATGCCATTGCGTTTTCTTGAACTGCTACCCTGACAGAAAGGCGAGGTTGTTCCTGAAAAATACTGTGTTTGTAGTTTGTGGATTTCTATAATTTTGAACAGATAACCTTAATCAGAAAATACAGCAACTCCTACCACCTTTTGTCTACCTTTATTCCACCGAACTAAGTGGAAATTGCATTTACAAGAAAGGAAATGAAATAATTGCAGGCCCCAAGGTCTCGCAGAATGCGCGGTGAATTGACAGCGAAAAGGATCTTGTGTTGACAGTCACAGTTGTTATGTGTTATAAAAGCGAACGTGAAGCTCAATTTATTTCTCAGCTTGCCTATTCAGTGACATCCTAAAAGACACATTTCACTTTAATTTATCTGTTTAAAGCATTAAAACAAATGCAGTGGGCTGGATCCCTTAGTGCTGCGGGGCTTCTTTGCACCGAGTCACTGGTGTAAATGGGCTTAATTGGAAAGGCTCCTGGTTGAGGATGGCTCTCCAGCGAGAGAGAAGGTGCTGGTGCTCTCATACCCTTGTGTGGCCGGGCTGGCAGGGAGGAGCAGGAATAACCTCCATGCTTCATACCACCTCGAAGTGCGGTCACTTTTCTTGTGTCTCCTGGGCACTGTTTGCAGCAAAGGTCACTAGAAGCTGCCTCCAGGCTCCAAGGCGTGTAAGCTCTGATTTGAAAGAGGGCTCCTTTGAAGCAGATGCGAGATGGAAGTTCATTTGTCTGACAACTCAGCTCTGTTATTAGGCAGTTTTCTAAGCTTCCCTGGGTACATCTGTACTGGTGGTTGAGTTTGGATCAGCAGAACGCTTCTGAAGCAAAGCCCTGGAGTGGTCTTTGTGCTTAAACTGGATCTCTGGATTCCCTGGATGGGTGGAACTAACCCAGAAGACCTGACCCAGCATTTGATGGCTGGCCCGGAGACGACAGGAGAGCTAGTTCAGGGAATAACCCCCCTTGAAATGTGTGTTCCCAGGGTGTGAGTCTGAAGCCCAGGCTGTTTCCTTCTACGCACCTGCTCCCGTTGCACCACACACCTAAAGCAGAGCGTGTTACCTGAACTGTGCTGCTTTGCCCGGCTGCTCTAAATGACAAAGGAGTACAAAAGATGTACTGGGGGCTCCTCGCCTCCTTATTCATACCTGAGGTAAAAGGATGCAGCTGTCCCATCATCATTTGCAATTCGTTGAGATCTGACAAAGGTGTGACCCGCCTCAGATGTTTGCAAAGCTTTCATAGCACAGGAGAGGGGAGTGTGTCTCCTAATTACTGGGTGTCTCTTGCGGTGCAGGGTTTATTCTTTTTTTCTTCACCTGGATTTTTCTATAGGAAGCTGCACATTAAACCTAAGGAACAGCAGTGCGTGAGATGCTTGTCTTCACTGCACCATCCATTTGCTAAGGCGTGTGATCTGAAGGAGGAGGTGATACTTACAGACATTTAGATGGGGACAGCCCTGGTCATCGTTCTTTGTTCACGGATAGTAACAGTTGAGCACACCCCTTCTCGGGGAGAAAGGAGGTCAGGCCTTTGAAAAAGACCCCTTGAAAAGGTATCTGTGAACAATGCATTGGTGGAAGTCAGCTCATGGAGGAAAATCCCGGATCCTCCCTGCTCCCAAGTCCATGACAATTTAACCCAAATACTTAAAGGGGCAGGGAATCTCAGTAACAGGATAAGGAATCTCACTCCGTGGTTGAGGTAAGACTCAGAATATGGTTACTCCTGTGGTTGTTACCAAAGCCCTGGCCTCCAGCTGAACTGGTGGGTTGCCAAAGGAGGGATTGTGGACAAGGGCTGTAACGTCAGCAGATAGAGGTTGATTCTGAAATGTCCCTGTCACCAAACCCAGGGGTGGTAGCTCAGAGGAATTAATTCAGAAGAAAAATTTGGGTTTCGAACCAGTAGGTGAGGTGTCACTTCAGTGCAGGAGATTGGTAGAAGAAGGGCCTGAAGCCGTGAAGCAGATGATTTGGGATGTGTGGAGTTTGGCTGAGGTGGTGCTGAGGGGGAAGAAAGACCTCAATGATGTGTGTCCTATAGGGAAATTGAGGCCTTACCTCAGTATTCAGGTAACTTCCTCTGCAAATCCCTTCCCAAATGTTTAACCCAGCGTGAGCGTAATTCTGTGACAATTGCTTCAAAGAGAATAGGTGACAATTGAGTTCCCCTGGGAGCAGAGAGGGTTCCCGTGGCCTCCTGCCGTGTGTGGACACAGAAGGGAAAGGTGTGTCTGCCTCTGCCCCTGCGTTTGGGGGGAATTTGTAGGGTTTTTTTTCCAGCACTTTGTAAACATTTTGTTTCTGGGCAGCAGAGTTCTCCCCTAACAGAGGGAACCGCAGAGAGGGTTAGTCTTAATCTGATGATTTTATACAATTAAAGGATTTGTCCTCCTTCTCCTGGCTGTAATCTTAGTACCCTTGAATCATCCACCAGCTCTGCGGGAAGCGGCTCAGACTCAGCTGGACACAACAGCAAAGGTTTTCCTCTGCAGCTCCCACTTGGGCAATTTGGTTTGAACAACGAACGAAGAAAACAATGGGATGTTCTGGAAGCTTGAGGTCTCCTCAGTTTTAACTGTTTTAAAAGCTACTGTCACACGTTTTTCTTACACTGTACTTTTTATGCAGTGTCTCAGTGCAGGTAGAAGATCTCCAAGATTCCACATTTAAATGAATTTGCCAATCTTTTTGAGCATTTTCACAAAAGCACCTAAAAATGGGAACAGTTTCCACACTAAGGATTGTCTGCAATTCTGTTCTGCTTGCTGCTGGGTTGACCACCTTCCTTAGCAGTTCCTGAAATGGAGAAGGTTTCTTGTGCTTTCCTCACAGATGTCTGCTCTTAAGGATAGTGCTGCTACTCTCAGAGGAGGGAACCAACAGACTAATTCACTACTTTATATTCCCCCTAATTTCCTTTTGACAAATACTATCGTGTGATGGAATTTTTTATCCATTGAAGACTTTCAAGACTTGGAATTTTTTACTATTGTTCACTATTAGCCTTTGGTCCTCTTATATTCCCCTGCCTTGTTAAAAATTCTGAAAATTCTGAAACAATTAATAAGCACATCTGTGACTTTTATTCTCAAGAAAAGCTTTTGACTGAGGATAAAATTGGTGTTCTTTGGCAAACCCTCCTAGCACAGTGGTTTGGAAAGGACGTAGTGATTGGAGCATGAGCTTTGTTGCACGAGTGATGTTTGTCCTGAGTTATAGGGATCCTGTAGGAAAGTGGGGACGCTGGGGTCAGGGTGGGCGGTAGTTGGGCAAATAGCAAGCTGTGAGTGAGCTGCAGGCAGGGGTTTTGAGCGTTATAAAGAAGCAACTGGTGGTGAGCAACTGTCGAATTAGCTTTAATGCTTCAAATCTCATCTTTTGAGGAGTAAGGAGTAGCACTGGTGGAGGTTTATTTTGGTTTCCGAAGCAATTTTGCTTTGAAGGGAGATGACAGCCATTCTGGTGTCCCAGATTAGGGAGCTCGCTGAAGGACAAAGGATACTGATTTGATGCCATGTTAGTGTCAGCTCCGGTAGCAGAAATGATTCCATTCCTGCCAGCTCAGATTCCAGGCAGAATATCTGTGTGGAGTTCCCCATGCTCATACTGTGTACTTGCAAAACCAGCCTTTGCTGGAATAGATTTTTACTAGTATTTTCTAAACATGCTGTCAAAGCCGTGGGTTTTCCTACAGCGTTTTCCTTGACTGGTTTGCTTTCGCCTTCTGCTTTACACATATTATTAGGAAATTGGATGGGACTTCATCCAATAAAATTTCCCATGATATTCACATAAAATTCTGGTTTCTAATGGAAACATACTACAATGATTCCATGAACAGAGCACCGAGCAGGGTTAAATAATACCAAGGTTATAATATTAACCAGAGGGAAACAAAGAAAATCCAAGTCTTAGTTGATAATCCAATCTTTAGTTTGTCCATTTGTACTCCGACTGTAAATTATTTACAACGGGCATAGCAGTACGAGTTCTTAGACGGTCCATCAGCCATAACCCTTTATTTTTACACCTTCTGTAGCTTCTGTAATCATACAAATGGAATATGTTGCTTTTGAGACACTTGTATCACAAGCAGCCCTCACTACTGCATGGGACTTGGCATATCCCATACAATTAATCTCAAATGCACTTATCACCTAAATCTGGATTTCACAGGACAGATTTTTACGTGTTTGGTCATAAAAATACATGCAGACTTATGAACAATTATGTATGAATGAGTACAATAGAACTAGGATCTCAATTTCTGGCTCAAATATATAGTTGGATAAATAACAAGAATACTGATAACGACATTAACGATCTTAATGAAGGAAGAGCTTTGCATAGAGCTAAATGCAAATACCTTGGCTGCACAAATTTGTAATTGTTCAAAACTGTGGCTAACTCTGTCTCTACTAATTGCTTTTCCCAGCTTTATCTGTAGTAGCAAAAACTGGTTTTTGAAAAGGAACACCAAAAATTATGTTCATTCTTGCACTGGAAGTTTATTATGCGTGTATTCTGCTCTTGACAAACTATTGAAAATGAGCTCTGAATACCTGATAAATAGGGTTAATAATTCTTTGCAATACCTCAGCTGTAACAGCAGCACCCTCAGGCTGGTGCTGCAACGGTGCAAAGGATTTGAAGAAGGGAACACTGGTACAACCAAGTCTGAATAGTAATTCTTATTTTTATGCTTGAAACGCTGATTTAATCACGGGTTTTCTCCATTAAACTACTTTATATCGACATCTTTCATTTTTCTGTCCTTTGAAGGTGGTAAATATGATTGCCGTTTTATCCATTTTTGTTACAAATGAAGCAGAGTCGCGAGCGTTTGGCTGTGCATCAGTTGTTGGAATGCTGCCATACACTAATGCAGACTCCCCACTGTGAGCCCAGCGAAGAATTATACTTTGATTCACCAGATTGTATTAAATAGTCCAGCTGTTGGGATTTGAAAGATAGTTACCTCCAAAGTGAAATAAAAATGAACTTGGCATTTATGGCTTTGACCGTTTTTATAGTGTTGGGCAATCAGCTTTTCAGAGGTAGCACTTTTAAAAATAGCCGTCTTCTGGTTACGCAGCTTTAAAAAGTTTAATTTGGTGTAACATTCAAAATACCCCACCTTGTATTTTCTGGAATGATTGGCAACTTTTGCATAAAATAAGCATTATTTTCCGTATGAAATCACTAGCTTCTGATGATAATCAAATGAGGCTGAAACTGTATCTATTAGCGCCAATTTCTGCATTAATTAACTTATACCGAAGTTCTAATGTTGGAGACAATTCTTGTAATTAAAGCTTGAACATGGAATTTCATTCGCTGTATCCAGCGCTTCCGGAGCGAGCCGAGTAAAGTCTTTCTGGGGTGGAAAGTGCAGCAGCTGGAGTTTCTGGGATGATTTATCTGTTTTTAACCTGTACATTTACCCTCTGCCCGTCAGGTGGGAGCCTGTACGTTCTCTGCCCCGCGCTCTAATTGTTGAGCGGGGTGACCTCTTTTTTTCCTTTGTCATTTCCTCTGGGACAAAGACTGTCACAATAAAGGGCAGTTCGTAGCAGGTGGATCCAGTAGCTGGATTTCTTTCTCTGGCCTCCAGTTGATTCTACTTTTTCCTTTCCAAGGGTGTCACTGTAGCTGTATGGAAGGCTGTTCCTTATGAGTAAGCATGAAAAATGAAAAAAAGAAAAAAAGAGGACAAAAAAAAAAGGCAGAGAGAAAACAAACTCTTAGAGCTTTACACTGGTTCTTTCATAGTCTCAGGAGGTTTTTTCCAGTGCTTTGTGGATTCAGTTTTCCTGTTCAATACCTTCCATGGGTCAGGAGGGGTCATGGGACTGTTGCATTTTGTGCACCTCTGTCTGTGTATAACAGCTGTTAAATCCATAAATCTGTTCAGCAGTTGAGTAGACCTGCCCCAGTCATACCTCCTACTAATGATAGAAATCGATATATAATAGATATCGATAATAATAGAAATGGACTCCATGATCCCAAGGGTCTCTTCCAACCTAGACGACTGTATGATTCTATGAAATGCTTTTCTCTGTATTTATACTCTTTCTCCTAAGTATATGAACTGTTACCTATATTCATGTATTTATTCTTTTTCCTTTAGATCAACTAGTCATACGGAACTTACAAGAAAGGCTTCTGGCAGTGAAAAAGAGACAGAATCCGTTGTGGTTTTAGATCCCGTTTCCACCCGCGGGGAGCAGGCAGCCCAGAACGCGCTGAATCAGAACCAAACGAAAGAAGAGAAAAGCGAGCCGCTGCACAAAGAAACGAGCGCTGAGAAAATAAAAGAAACGGACAGTTCTAGCTGTTAATTGTTACTCTGCGAGGCTGTAACTTTTGGGAATCCTTGTCCGGACACGTAACTTGCGCAGGTGTGTTACAGGGGCTGTGCTCTGGTCTCCAAACTGTTGTAGTCAATCAGACTGAAATGGTCTTTTGGATGCGGTCTTGTTACACGCGTTAAAGTGTTAAACGACTACGTATCACTCAAAATCCCTTCTCTGTCTTAATTTTGCAATTATGGTTAGTATTTTCTTAGATACTGTCAGATACCTTTTCTTTAAAACTGTATTTGAAAAGGCTTTCTTAATTACTCGGTTTTGAGAAGATAGCCTTGCTAAAAGGTCCATCCTGAAGCTCGCCAGAAGCCCCTTGTGTCCCTCTTGAACTGGAGAGGTTTGGGTTAGACCTTGGGGAGGTGATTACGCACACATCAGCGTTAGCATGGGGGGGTTATTACTGATAATTAAAAATTCAGGTTTTAGACACATTGCTTTAAGACTATTTTGATATCTACTTAGGCCAAGATCCTGTAGGTTTCTTTACTGCTGTCTCCGCACACGCTCTTTTGAGAAAATGAAAAGCACAAAGCTAACACTTGAGTTTGGGATTCCCTGGTGGATTCCCAGGTGGATCCCCAGCCCCGAGGCTGAGCCCAGGGGCAGCGCAGCACGTCCCTTTGGTACCGAGGCTTTTGGTGCTCTCATTTGGATGAAAACCTTTTCAAAGGAGGACTTCTCTCCTGGTGTTTGTTCTAGTGTTTATGTAGCAAAGTTTGGAACTGCTGCAAGTTCGGAACTTGCTCTCTACAACTCCCTGGAAGGAGGGTGTAGAGAGGGGGGGTTGATCTCTTCTCCCAAGTCACAGGTGATGGGACAAGAGGAAATGGCCTCAAGTTGCTCCAGGGGAAGTTCAGATTGGAGATTAGGAACAATTTTTACACTGGAAGGGTTATTGCACATTGGAATGGGCTGCCCAGGGAAGGGGTTGAGGCCCCAGCCCTGGAGGTATTTAAAAGAGGGGTTGCCATAGTGCTTAGAGACATGGGTTAGTGCTGGATTTTATCAGAGTTAGGTTGATGGTTGGACTGGATGATCTGAAAGGTTCCTTCCAACCTGGACAATTCTATGATCCTAACTGGAGTCTGCATTTACTGCTGCAAACAAATAACTCATCCTGTGCTCCCATGAGTATGGACTACCTGCGGGATTCACTCGTTCTGGGATTGCAAGGTATTTGGAAGCAGCATTTTGAGAACTCCCAGCTGAAAGCTCGCAGCACTGACAAGCCCTTGCTTTGAACCTGGCACACACCGGTGGCATTAATTTCTTTACTAGGTGACACTTTAGCCGTCTACATTTGATAACACAAATCCCAGCTTCCCTCAGCCCTTAGTATTTGCTCTGAAGAGAGAGCGATAGGTACGTAATTGATTTGCTCCACTGCCGGTTCACATTCCTCTCTAGTCTCTTTTTAAATTCAACACAGTATCTCCTTCTTCTATAGTGACCGAACAAACCTATCAGGAATTTACCTAAAGATCAGCGTAACTGAAATTGGCTGCTCAAGTACTTGAATGCACTTGGATTATCTTTTATTTAGTGATTTGAAACAGTGCTAGTATTGAAGGATGAATGTTCGGAGTTTGTTGGTTTGGCTCTGCATGCAACTGTCTGGTGCTCTTCCTAAAAATAAAACGATAGCAATGAGTGTGGTAGTTTCACATCTTTTTTGGCGTTTTTGCATGTTTGCTAAGAAAATCTTGGACTTGATCTTGTTACTGAAGTGCATATAATTCCTAAACTTGGGGAAATTTGTCTCTCGTTGATATCTTCATTTCTGGGGGCGGTTGGTTCTGGTGGTTAGTTTTTCACTTAAGTATCTGTTACACTGAATTCAAAATGCAACGTTTTATATACGCATTTTTCCTCGAATTATTGCTGCTGTATTATACGTTCAAATTTTCCAATGAGGCAAAACCCGCACGTTTTTTAAGAAGTATTTCTTTGACTTAAACCGTTTGTTACCTGGGACGTAAATTATTTATTTATCTTCTCACTGTTGCTTATTAAAAAGACTCCTGACAAGTTTCCCAGACCTTGTGGAACTGACTTGTTATTCCCTGTCTGCGACCGAAGGGAGCTTCCTGCTGATGCCAATTACAGCCTCCTGCCCTACATTTGGGGTTTGCGCTGCCGCCCCTGCAGTGACAGCTCCAACGGGAGCCACGTTTCCCTCCTAGGCCAGATCCAAGAGCAGCGTTGAGGGGGCGTGGGGGGATGGAGCAGCGTTAACAGTCAAGGCCTTTGTTTTTTGTAAAATGTTGGTTGGGTTTTTTTTGTTGGTTGGTTTTTTTTTTTTTTTTTTTTTGGTACTGTTTGTCAATAGCTTGCTCTTTGTATGGAGAGAGACTTCCACTATTCCCAAAACAAACATTTAGCTTTGGATTGAACACAGAGGTATTTGTTTTGTCAGTCTGTAAACACAGCACAGAATTTTAGGGCTTTTTCAAGCTATTGCCACTGCTCGGTTAACTTGGTTTCAGCCAAAAGCAATGGTCTCCTGGGAAAAGAGAAGGTAGTATTTGAATGCTTTTAAAAACATTCAGCTAAAGGGCTTGAAAATAAATGGATTTAGAAATAGTTAATATCTGAGTTTATTACTAGAAATTATATTTTTTTTAGAAATTTATCCAAAAGTTAATGCTGACAACCTAAGTCAGTGTGCTGTTCCCTGGGAGCTGAGAGCTACGGAGGCAATGCATCCTGCTTCGGAGGAGGAAGTACATCAGAAGGTTCTTTTTCTGGCTGTGATTCTTCAGCAAAAGCAACAAATTCAAGATTTGCTTCACCTGAAATAGAAGAGAAAACGGAAACTCATGTTTGCTGTGACCTGGTTTCTTGTAATCTTCTCTCGTGCACTCAGGTTTTGTTTGGTTTTTTGTTTTTCAATACCACATGATCATTGAAACATGGAATGGTTTGGGTTGGAAGGGACCTTAAAGACCATCTAGTCCCA
>JAHREE010150650.1:0-26371 GCA_033628505.1 Tringa tobata
TGGCGGCGCTCTCTGAGGGGGATGGAGGGGGCGAAGCGGGAGCTGCGCGTACTGCTGGCCCCCCTCTCGGGGCGGGCGCAGGGCTCCCTGCGGGACGCGGCCCGGGTCCGGCTGAGCAGGGGCCAGGACGCTCTGGGCAGCCTCCTGGTCCCTGGTGGGATTTACCTGGAGTCTCTGGTGCCGAGCGGAGGCGGCCGGGCCCGGGGAAGCGTCCTCCCGGGAGACTGGGCTGAGTAAGTGGCAGGGGCCGAGCAGGGGAAGGGGGGACCGGGAGGGGCCCCCCTCCGGCGTCGCTTTGCTGTGGTGAGAGGCGCCGGGCGGACCCTGGGGGCTGAGGGCACTCCCCCGAAGGGAGCCGTCCTGCACAGGCCAGGGCAGGCCCCGAAACTGCAGGAGAACGAGGGGGGCTTTCAAACCCTGCCTTGAAATGGGATGCTCTCCAGTCAAAATCCCATTGCTGGAGGGGGCGTTGATTTATATCTGCTTATTTGTTTAGTAGTGGGTGTATTCATTACAGTAGATTAAAAAGAAAATTCATCTGCTTTTGTTGAGTTGCTCGTTTAAAATTTCATAGTGCCCTGAGTGCTTGACTTCCTTATCTGCTGGTCAGGGGCAAGCTCTCGAGCGTGACATTCAGGGATCACAAGATGTTTTTAATCTGCTCTAGTAGCTTTTAATGTTGAGTCAAAACCACAGTCACATTGCAGTTCTAAACATCCGCAGTGTCAAGCGGTCCCAGTGCTGTTACGGTTTCTAGTCTGCACCATCCTACCTTGCCTTCTCGCTGTCTCCTCTCTGCCTGCTCCCCTCTGTCGGAGAGCGTGTGGGACAGACACCTGGAGAGTTTCTCAGGCAGAGCAACGGGGAGGCAAAACACAGAAATGAGCAATATGCTCTGCTTCTCCATGGTTGGTAGTGCCAGTGTTCCTCCTCTTATGAGGCCTGAAGCAGAGCAGCACTTGTGTGGCACGTGTCATGGATGATTAAAGGAAAGAAACACGCAAGGATAGAAGTATTGTTGAGAGGAAAAGGAGCAGGGATTCCTCAAGCACTGCCTTGTGTTGCAGTCTCTGCTAGGGATGAAATATGTTCTAGTACTGGGGAGGAAGGGGGTGGCGGCAGGGTCTTTACTGCAAAAGATGAAAATTATACTGTCCATTGTTAGCGTATTTCCAGATGTGTGCAGTGTGTACGATGCAGAAAGAGAATAAGGTCAATAAACAAACTGAATGTTGTACCTTCAGCTTTGTGTGGGAGAATTCAGAAGACGATCTGCAAGCAGACAAGACAAAAATCCTGGCTCTTAGTAAAAGTCATGAACTGTTTGTCTATGAATTCACTGTAGAAGATGGAAAATACAACCCCATTTCCCTGCACAGTTTTAAGGAAGATACACTTAAAAAGCACCTTGAAGTTAAAAACATTAGTGAGTAAATTTCAATGTCTATTTCATGCTTGAATTTATTATAGGTTTAATCCTGCTTCAGCTGGTGAAACAAATCCAGGCCGTAGGACTGCACACTAAGGAAGCGTCAAACACACACTGATTTAAAGCGATCAGAAGGAGTATTAACTTGAAAAATAATAGAGAAATTTCTGCATTCAAAGATGGCATTGTTAGAGGGAATTGAACTGTTGTTGAGGAAGGTGTTTGGATGATACAAAGTTAAATGTTAATAAAGCATATTCAAGCAACCCTGCTATCTCAAAATTTCCCATTAATGTTGGCACTGATGGGGAGAAAGCAGAGATAGGGCTCCTCACTAATCCTGCAAGGACTAGTTATGTGTTTATGTTCTATGATTAGCAAGCACTATGTGCAGCCAGAATGCAGAGTCTTTGTGGAACCATGACCTTTGATGTTTTATATGTTTTCAAACACTCTCCCTTGCTAAACTGTTCTAATTTCCAAAGATTGTAGTTTTCATTTTCAGTACTGACTTGAAATAGTATTTTGTGATGATTTTTTGTGTTCTTCATAGTATTGTCCACGTGAAAAGCCTGCATTATTTCAGGAGACTGTTCTAAAATTAGTTCTTCTGACATAGAAAGTGAGATTTAAAACAAAACAGTTCCTTGTCGTCCTGTCCCCCCTGCCAGTCCCAGCTTTTATTAAGAAGGTAGCAGAATTTGAGCTGTGATTTTCTTGAGATATCTTTACAAATCAAACCAGATTGCTATAATCCTAAAACGTCTTTAAATTTACAGGTCTGTCTTCAATTTTCTCTTTGAGGATACTGTCATTTGAAAACAGCAAATGCATACTTCTGCTCAATAAGTTTATTGTTGTGCGTCTTACCTTTCCTGGGAAAGACTCGCCCCTGGAGATGTGTGACTGCTTTACCCTCGATTTGCCTCCGCGAGTTCTGGAGAGAATAACGGATGCCCACTTCTGCAGGGGCATCCTCTTCCTCTTGGATAGTTCTGGCTGGATTTGTATCCTTTGCAGCAGAGACATGCTCTTGGTGTAAATGAAGATGAACAGTTGTTTGTCTTTTCTGTCAGGGTTAAGCAGAAATTTCTTGAAAGAAATTCAAGGGTCTGTTTTGAAGATGCTTCCAATAAAGGGGTTGTGTAGCAAAGTGCTAGTTAATGTACTGAAAAATGCCATAGTCATGTAGCAAATGTAGTTTCTCAACATCCTGCTGGAAATCTGTTTCGTACTGGAGTAATGATTTTCAGCATTTTTGATACATGGATCTGTGTATCACAGGCTTAAGTCTGCTGTCACGAGCCTTTCTTAATTAGAGACTTTAGAAATTACCTACACACCTGCAGGGAATCCCAGCCTGGAAACCAGATCACTGTCTTCTGTGTTCTAAAAAACGGGAGCTCAGACCTGGCAGGCTGTTGCACAAGGAGCTCAGCTTCAACCTGTTCTGTGTCAATTTCTTCTGACGCTTATGTAAAAAAACCCAATAAGGTCAGGTTACTTTTTTCATCCTAATTATATAGCTGTCAATATATATATGTGTAAGGTAGCCCTGTTGAGGTGGCCCAGGCTGCGTGTTTGTACAGCACCTGGCACAATTCACTGCTGGCCCCAGTGGAGCTCAGGATGCTTTTGTAAAACAATCAATTCTAAATGTTTTGTTGCGCAGAGCTTGGCTTGGGCAGCACAAAGTTAACAGAAACTCGCCGTCTTCCCCTGCTGTGTCATTTCTTCTGTGTTGGTCTGGTGTTTTCTTTGACCTTTCTGTTTAAAGATGTGTTTGACTCTTTTGATGGCGTGAATCTAGCAAACGTCAACGTAGGACTGTGCCAGGGGGACGCGCAGGATGGCAGGAGCCCAGCCATCACGTCGCCCCTCGTCGCGGTGACAGTGTCCCATGACCTCAGCGTCGCTGTGGTCGTCAGTTCTTCCAACTCTGCCTTCTCTGTGGATCTGAATGTGTACTTCAGGTATCTTTGCAGCAGAACTCCAAAATGAAAGTTTTGAGTACAACTAGCTTTAAAAAATGCCTAATCTTGGTCCTGTAACAGTTGAGATGCTGTCAGCTTCTTATTTAGAGTGCTGGCTTTGTGGTAGAGAGGAAATTGCATATTTGTTTAAAGATTGCCCTTTATTACTTGCTCCAATTCATGCTCTGTCACTGTAACACACAGAAAAACATTGTATTGGACTTTCTGTTTTTTCAGGAAGATGCTGTCAATTAGCACCAGCAGTGGTTGGTAGCACCTTTTAGAAATACTGTAGAGTATGGGATTGTTAAACTGTTCTGATACAGCTTTACTGATTTGGCTTGATAAATTAGGGCTATGTTGTAAGTCAGAGGTGGTGTCCCCCTCAAAGGAAATGGCACCAGGTTTTATGGCTTACCTGGGTACGTCTTTTTGGATGTTACTCATCTGCAAGAAAACTGTTTCTCTGGTAGCTCCCAGTTTGTCAAATTTCATTCCTGAAGGAGTTTAACGGGAAGGGAAAAAAAATATATCTTAAATCCTTTATGAGGGAGGTGAAATTTAATATTTATTTACCTCTTTACAGACAGTTCCCGAGGCATTTGCTGTGTAAGAGAGATTCTGAAAACCTTCCAGTGAAGCCTCCTGAAGGACTCGATGAGGACGACCTTGCTTGTTCTGCCTACAGCATGGAGCTTTTGGCTTCGCCTTTCCGCACAGACAGGTATGTAATCAAAATACTTTCTAAAACAGGCTGGGGTTTGCCTCCTTTAGATCATTGATTAATAAACTGCTGATTTTTTTTAATTTTATTTTATTTGTGGCAAGTAAAATCAGCTCATTCAGCTTTCAATCTTTTGCATGTTGGGATGATGTGAGGAAATGGGCTGAGACTGCTTTTTATGTCATCACACAGCTTCCAAATAGTAATTCTGTACTGTTTGGGGTGTTACTGTTAGTTTGAACCAGTATTGACGGATTTTTGTGTTCCAGTTGCTTTACAGTTTGTTGTGTGTTTAGCACGGATGGGTGTGGGTAGAGTCCCAAATACTTTGTGTGCATGTAAAACATTTTAACTGTGTTCTGACCCTCAGTAGTAGAGATATTAATACTAATAAAATATGTTAATTATAATTTGATGTAAATGTAGTAAATACTCAATTCTGGAATTAATTTCATTCTACAATATTTTTTTTAATTGATGAGGGCATTTTCTGTGAGGAAAATTTTTCTAGTAAAACCGCTCAAAGTTCATGCCTGTTGTCATCTAATCCAGTGTGACCATCCCGCTTGGCTGCAAACAGTGTTTTAGTAGAAATGAACAGGACACGTTAAGGTTAAAATGGAATCTATAAGCTTAAAATGCATATTATTTGAAATCTGCGTTGTTCTTGGCGTAATGCCCGGTACTATAGACACCTTCCTTCTTCACCCCAGGTCCTGGAAGGCACACCTGGCCTCGCTGGGTGATGCCGTGAGGAGAAGACTACCAGGTTCTCCAGATTTGGTGAATGACTTGAATTTACCTTGGTATCAGTTTTTTACCCATCTTGAAGATCACGACCCTGAAATCTATGAAAATTCTGAGAAGATGGTGGCTTTTGTTCCACGGGCTGTTACGTGGGCCCCTTCCAAACCAGTACAGCGCGATGGCACAAACCTCAGTGACACAAGACAGCGATGGAGACAAATCCCCACAGAGGCACCAGAGGAGGTGGTGAAACTGGAGTGCAAACTGGTAACTGGAGTCAAAGCCCTGTTTGTGGTACTAACGAATGAGAAAGGATTGACTCTTGCTCTCTGGGATTTCGAGTCACAAGACGTGACGTATTACCACTTTGGCAAAAGCAGTGTTTATGTGGATTGCGCTGAAGGGGCGCCGCTGTCTCTGCTCCTGACAGGTGAGGGGGGGTTCTTGCCCAGGTGAAATCCACTGCAGCTTTGTGTCAGTATTTGGGAAGAGAAGCAGTAGATGGAAATGCTCCTATGTAAGCAACTTGCTTATATTTTTTTAATTATGGCTTAATTCTTTTATTTAGAGCACGGTCTCTCCTTAGTTCTGTTTGGTTTAACTCAAGAAGAGTTTTTGAATCGATTGATGATCTATGGCAGCGCTGGAGTCGTAGATTCTGTTTGTCATCTCAACGGATGGGAACGATGTTCAATTCCGATACATGCACTAGAGGTAAAGAAATCTCTTTCGTGTCTCACAGGTAACAAAAATACTTCTTTACAGTAATGAATGCAGTTTTGCAATGTTAATGGTGGTTTTAGACACAATTAAGAGTATGCCTCAGTAACCTAGGGGCAAAAGGTAGTGGTTTAGTTATTTAATAAACAGTAAGAAATGCAAGTAACCCAGGTGAGTAATACAAAAGAAGAAATACTGCAGATAACACACATTAGGAAAAAAAAAGTTTTAAACTAAGCAGTACTGAAAACTCCCTCTTAATTGGACCTAAAGGCATTTTTGCCAATTTCTGCAGTAGTTTTTGTCCTCTTGCATAATGTCAAATATTAAAATAAATCGGTTTTGGGGTTTTTTTGGTTTTATCATACCACTCTTGTAAAGCCGAGAGGAGAACTTAAAGTTGCCAAATGTTGCTCGGTGTCCCTTAACAATAGGTGATAAAATATTTGTAATGTAGCTGACCACGAAACAAACCTCATTTTCCAGCGCTCTAATTGTTCTACCGCATGTCTGTCTAGGCAGGTTTGGAAAATCGGCAACTAGACACAGTAGACTTATTTTTAAAAAGCAAAGAAGGTCTTTTCAGCCTGTCTGCCCCCTGCTCTGGACCTGAGCAATCCACTGAGGGCGCATCCCAGTCTTACCTGAAAAGTAAGTGATTTACTTCCCGCTACATGGAGGTTTGAATTTAACTGCCTTTCTAGTTATGGCTGTGTGTCTGTAAAAGCAGGTTGAATTGCCTGTGCTCGTGTGTGTTTGGATGATGCTTTAATACAACTTTCCAATTCTGGAAAGTAAGAGGGAAATGGTGCATAACGTGGGGTTTTTGTCGTGTTCTGATACCAGCACACGTATCGCAAGCATTTTGATGTGAAGGCAAAGCATGTTACATACATGGTTCGACACATTTTAGAGGGTTTTTGCAGCATATCCCTATGACTTTTAACTCAAATTTATGTGATTAGCCATATGGTAGAATGCAGATGTTTTAACTTTTTATGTAAATATTGCAGATTTGGAAGAGCTGAGGCCAGCTCTAAACTTGCTGTGCTCAGCAATCAGAGAAAACGATCTGGAGCCTCAGAGTAAACACTTTTCAGAGCAGCTGCTAAACCTCACGTTGACTTTCCTCAGCAGGCAACTTGAAGACATTTATGTGCACACAGAGGGTAAGATGATACACAGTAATGTCATGTGTCATTGTTTAGATCAGCAAGAAAAAGTAATATATTTTTTTTTAATTTCAGGCCTAAAGTTGCCTAGAACTAACAACGATTGCACTGGAGTTCAGGGAATGAGAGATGTTGTTTAAGGGAAACATAAGAAATTAATCTGAAGACAGTATCTGCGTTAGCCCAAACAGTATGATTGGCTGACTCAGGTCAGACAGGGTACTGTCAGCAGGATCATTATGGGATGCATAGAGTGGCAGAATGGGACTTCCAGGCTGTTGCTGGATATCTGATGGTGGTGCAGTTAAATGGCCTGAGTTTCACTTTCAGCTGCTTGGTCTTTTCTCAGTGCCGGCCCTTGAAATATTCTGGCACGAACATTGATATGGCTGCGGAATGGAACAGAGTAGTTTAAGAAACTGATACAGCTGTGAAAATAGCACCCCAGGTCTGATTTACTGTGTGGCAACACGGTCACACATCCCAGTGGAACCTGTGGGGCAGTGGGGAAGCAAGAGGCAGCGTCTGATGGGGGTTACAGCCAGGATGTGGCAGTGTGGGACTGCTCACGCTGGCGCTGAAACGCTGCTCTTTGAAATACAGCCTAAAAGGCACAAGAATAGAGTAAGAGCTGGTATATTAGTGAAGTATTAAAATGAGAGAATCCAGAGGACAGTTCTGTTGTGCTAGGGGAAGCTGT
Organism: Tringa tobata; assembly: GCA_033628505.1. Lineage (NCBI taxonomy): Eukaryota > Metazoa > Chordata > Aves > Charadriiformes > Scolopacidae > Tringa > Tringa tobata. The sequence continues at coordinate 7,466 of JAHREE010150650.1, forward strand.
GGGAAGTGGGGTGGCCTGTCCCAGCATACAGTGTGCTGTCCTGCTGCTTTGGTCAGGATCGCTGTCTGAGCTGTGCTGTTGAGTTTGCAGACCAACAGGTTACACATGGTGAAGCGGAAGGGATTTCTTCCCAGAGTAAAAGATGCAGACCATTATCTGTTACCCAACATTACATAATAAGCATTAAAATAATAAGCATTAAAAATGCTGTATTGTTCCTTTCTGCTTAACTGATACCTTGCATGCTCTTGACAGAACCCGATGAATTCCTGCAGAAAGGTGCAGATATTTTAACCGATTACATTATTAAACTTAGAAAATTTCTGAGAAAATATCCTCAACCACAACCAAGTGCAGTGCACACGGGAGGTGATCCTGATGAAGAGCTGCCGGCACTGGAAGAAAGCCACATGTGGGAAAAACTGACATCAGAGGTAAAAACAAGTAATCCCTATTTTACTATTCTTATTAAATATACTTAAGGAAATTATTAATATGGAAATGCCCTTAAACTATTGGGGAAAAAAATCAATATAGGGATTATAAAGACAGTAACATTGGAGATTAGTGAGATGGGTTTGTTCCATTTTTTCCCCTTTAGGAAGTCATTGCTGAGGCCATATTAAGCAACAAAATGCCAGAGGCGCAGACCTTCTTCCGAATGCATCAGCATCCTGCTCAAAGCCTCCCAGAGTTTATTCAGACGGGTTTGAATCTGGTCTATGACCGTCTCCTGAAGGATAATACCCGAGAGGCCTCCGAACTTTTAAGAAACATGGTGAGAGGTGCTCGTAGTTCTTAACGCTTCGCTGTGGCTGATGAAATAAATGAATGCTAAGAGTACGGGAAGCATTTAGGTGTCTTATGGAAGTATTGATTCTACCACATACATACATTACAGTGAAAATTGCTGTGTTTTAAAGAACTGCTTTGATCAGTAATGCCTTCAGAGTGCCAAGGGAGCCTGTTTGTGAGTGTGCATTGGCTGGTGTCACCATCAACAAAGTGTAAAGGTGATTCTGGCAAGTTGGGTATTAAAGGGTATATGTTTTATATCCAGACATGCTGGGGACATCACACAGATCACTGGGTTATTGTGACATCTGTAGTAACTGGTGAAGCGAATACCACGAGCTCGTTTGTCAAAGGTTGTGTGCTTTGGGAAGAAGCAGGTGTGTTTATTCTGTCAATGCACAGTTTGCATATGAGTATCTTCTTTTTCGTTAGGGCTTTGATGTGAAGGAGGAATTGCGTAAGATATGTTTCTACACACTTGATAAACGTGTACGAGATTTGTTGGTAAGTGTAGAAAAGGCTTTTTTTGGTCTAGTTGGTGTTCCTGGGTCTGAAGTCTGATGTGTATTTGTGCTGGAAGGAAGCATTGTATTGAATGCACCTTCAGAATGGGAACAAACAGGTTTTGTCCCCACATCTTCACAATGTAGTTGCTGAGACACGTCATTGATGTGCCCCTGTTCTTCTGTATCTGCAGTAAAAAGTGGTTAAAATGTCATTTCTTTGTTCTGGCTCTGATCTAGTTCTCACGTGCTTGCACACAGTGTGAAGTCCATGCCCTCCTGTAATTTAAGTGTATTGACCTCAATGCTTCCAGCATCTTTTCCTACAGTTAGTTAACTCTTTACACTTGCAGGATCATTTGCAACTTTAATATATTATAAGTAGATAAAAATTGTAATTGGAGGTAATACTTTAATTTGAATTAAAGGTGAAAGTTTTACGAGAAGAAAATTATTTTTCTGAAAAAGAGAAGAAAATGATAGACTTTGTGCATCAGGTTGAAAGCTCTTACTCGGAATCCTTCCACGAAAATAAAGAGATTCAGTCTCTTTCCAGGTAATGTGGGTTATCAGTTTTAATTATTAATTAATAACATTAATAGGATTTAAAATATGCTGGCTCTGCATTCCCTGTGATTTGCTGCACTAACAAATACAGTCTTCTGTGATTTCATTAATTTCACACTGGTCTTCATTTGCAGAAAATAAAGGTCAGGGTGGTAACTGGTTGTTTTTCTCATTATTGTAAGTGATGACATACTATCATCAGTGTCACAGAGGTCTCCTGTTCATGTCATCATCACTAGAAATTAAGTATTTTTAATGACAAATTATATTATTAGAATTATTAATTAAATGAAACATGTTCAGATGGAATGTTTGTATTTTTGATAGATGATATCCATAATATAGCAAAGTAAAGTAACCTAGAAAAATCATTTTACAGTTAAGTAATTGTAAAAATGTAATGATATTTATCATTTGCTATGTCAGTTTTGGAAAAATGACTCACTGCTCTCATATGAATTCTCGAGCTTTTAGCTGAAGTAAGTCCCTCTGCCACTTCTAGAAAATTGCCGCTTCAGAATTGGTTGACCCTTTCGTCATCTTCTGTTCGTTAGATTGTTGACTGTTTTTTTAAAAAAGTGCTAGAAAACATCCTAAGGCAACATTTCATTGCAGTTTCCAGAACTGGAGAAAGGAGCAAGACTTTTCCAGCCATGGGGCTGTTCTGGACTCGTTGCTGAGTTGTGACAGACATCGGGCTCACAACAGGAGAGTCAGAGTCATGCTTAACTGGGCTCAGTGGTGGGATGAGCTGATGCAGGAAATGATCCTTCTCCCCAAAAAACCATGCCAAGGCAAGTATGCTGGGACTAAGGGCTTAAATTGTGAATTAAAAATCTGTCTTTGGCGTGGTATGTTGCAGTTGTGTAGGGGTGGCATTGATGTAACGAAAGGTGTGTGCTACCACAGTAGGTCACTTATTTTGTGTCAGTGAAAATGGGTAAACCGTGTGTTTTCATCCTAGGGGTGAACGCACAGGGATCTGTGATTTTCCTGTAGAGACCAATTTGGAACTTGCTGAAAAGGAATTGTCTTACGCTTGGCCACTTGTTGTAAATGTCGTGCCCTGCTACGTTCTGGAAAGCTTTTTACACTGTAGTATCACACTGAGCTTTTCCAGCAGAAAGCTCTAACAGGCTGTCACAGCGTCCTTGATCTCAGCAGCAGATTTGCAGCCGTTCATTAAAACTACGTACACGTGTGAAGAAATGACGGTATTTCCCTACGCAGTGTTTGTTTGTGCCGCTTTCATACCTTTCCCTTTCCGAAACGCAGACCTCAAGACGTGTAACCCTGAGGTGCTTTGGATGCACTTGACAGCCCAGCACGACTGGCCTAATATCTGTTCCTGGCTTGAGGAATGGCAGCCCAACCAGCCGTGGCGTGGCCAAGCTCCCTGGCCCCCTCTTACTGCAGGCGTTGTTGACCGGAGCATGTTGTGCAGTAGCTACATGAGAAATGACATATTAAATGAGCTGGCGAGGTACGTGCCGTTAGTGCCTTACCCTAACTTCCTACATTATGGGAAGCCTAAATCAGATAGTTATAGAAGTACGTGTTAATAAAATTTTTGATACATATTAATTTTTATATTGTACATAGTGCCGTTTTTTGAAAAGGCACAAATCCATTAATAAATTTAATTTTAGTCTTATACTCGCACTTTCCATTATCTGAAAACAGTAAGAAACATGAGAGCAACAGAAATCCTCTATCAGCTCTTCAATTTTTCATAGTTATTATATTCCTGATGCTCATTTTAATGCCAGGGAAAAAAATCTAGACAGAGAGCATTTAACTTTTCTGCAGTGAACTGTGGTAACTACGATGTTGTTTGAGCACTGTCAAACATGGCACATGTGTTCGCCTCGTGGTGAAGCAATCCCCTGGAAGGAAGGGTCTGCTTTATAATTTTGAACTGAAAACACTCTTCAAAACTTTTTAAAGAGATAACCGTCTAATCAGGGCATGTGCTTTTTCTCTTTTCCGATAGAAAGGGAATTTTTGTCTCTTCTGAATTGGAAGATTTTGAACTTCTGCTCCAACGACTGTCTTACCTTGGGGGAGTCCTGCAAAATCCTCACCCCGTGCCAAACTACAGCGCTGCGAGTGGACTGGACTTCCACGCTCGCTTTGTCCTTCACTGCTTAGAACATAATTTGCAGTATCTCTTATACACTTACTTAGACTATTACAGGTACAAACACTTTTCATCCCTCAGATCTCATGCAGATTTAAACAATGAAGCAGAATTTTAATAGCGTTTTCTTTGACCCTTGCTATTTGGTGAGAAAGACCACTTGGGTCACAACAGTGTCATTTAATGAAAAACTGAGGGGCAGAGTGTTAGGTTTCATGCTGTATCTTGAAGCTTTCAGGTTGTCAAGGTTCATTTGTGTGTCAGTCATCAAAGGAAATTGTTATAGTTGTAATAGTATGTTATAAGCAATACAGTCTTAAATGAGCCAAACCAACTTATTCTTCAGAAACTCTCACTTAAGCAGAGGTATGAGTTCATTCTTGATACATTCACAAATAAATAAATTGCTAGTTTCCATCTAAATTAGGATTAGTTTGGATTTGAAGGAGAAAGAAATATTAGGTATTGTAACTATCTGAGTATTTCCCGCTTACTGAATACTCTGCAATTAAAATTTCTTAGCAGTAGCTCCAGACGAACTGTATAATTCATAAGAAGGGAAAAGCAGACCAGAGAAAAGCCAACAAATCTTATTGTTCTCTTTTGTTTGTATAATCAGTTTTAGTTTGCATAAAATATTTGGACTATGCAGAGTGGTATTTGTGAATCGAGTCCCTTCTTTGGGAAGTGTTTGGGGTTGTCAGGCTGGAAACTGTTACTGTGATTTATGGACACAAGAAAATACAGAAACAGAACGTTAAGAAAGGGAACTGCCAGAGCTGCTGCGTTGGCTGAAGCCGTATGTCCTGGAGAGAAGGGTGCTGTGGTTGGGCTCTGTCATGAGAATGGGTGAAATAAGTCATTCTAACACTAATCAGATGCTCCTAATTGTTAGTGCAGTGCTATATTGGGGCAGAGGATGCTTATAAATACCTTATTTTCACTGTGCTGCTACTCATCTCATTTCCAGTTTAACTCCTTCAAATTGCCCTATTTTGGATAAGAAGGAACTGCACGAAGCACATCCCTGGTTTGAGTTCCTTGTGCGGTGTCGAGGGGCTGCCAGTGATCCCCAAGGTAGGAGCCTGGCCCGGGTCTGATGTCTGTGGGCTGCATTCTCTGCTCTGCTGCAAACTGGGTTCTGACCATGGCAAATCATTTACATGTGCATCAGTTCCTCGCCTCTGAAATGCAAATTATAATTCCTACTTAATGTGTACATAAAGATTTGGAGGCTGTAGGTCCGTGAGAATTATTTTGTGTATGATCATTATTGCCTCCAATTTGATTATATTCCCAACAGTTTGAACAGAGGGAGAAATCATAAGAAAATGCATATACTATTAAAATTAAAGCTTCCTCTAGTTCTTGTGGTGCATTTTGACTTCTCTGCCCCTTGGATTATCTGTTTGCTGGGGTTTTTTTTCTTACTGTCATTGAAAATCAGTACAATTTGTGCCCTTAACTCATTTCACTTTTTAAAAAAAAAAAATTCATCTTTTGTCAAGTCACACATTAACAAATGACAAAAATAAGCCTAGTGAAGATTTTTCAGCAAATATGATCAGCACAGGTTAAAAAATTGAACCAATACAGTGCTAAACACTGGGGCTTAATCCAAATCCATCTGTGTAGGTAGAACTGTGGTTTGAAATCGGGAAAGCTTGGTAAAATTTAGGACAGCTTATCTGTATTTATAAGTAAATAGAGAAAAATAATGATTAACAACAAAAAGTAGAAATTTCAGCTTTTTTTCATGGTCATAGAACAGTTTTAATATGTGATTTAACAATTTAATATTGGGTTTTGTGTGAAATTAAATCTGACTTTCTTTCTTTCAAGATCCACAGATGATTTTTCAAGCCAGCCTGGCAAACGCTCAGATGCTGATTCCCAGCAACCAAGCCAGCGTGAGCAGCATGCTGCTGGAGGGACGGACGCTCCTGGCACTGGCCACCACCATGTACGCGCCCGGGGGCATTGACCAGGTACTGCGAGCAGCTTTTGGAGAAGTTCTTACAGGCTGTGGAAAGCTCCAAGGAGTACGTTAATAAAAATAAATACATTAATGCCATCGTATAATTTCTTTTCATATAACGCTCTGGTTTCGGTGCTGTGTGTTTTGGTGTTAGTTGGCCAGATGAAGCCAGTGGAGGAGGAGGTGATGTAGTCTAGAAATAGCAAGAGCTGGAGTATTTAACTCCTTCATGACAGTTAACAGCTGAAAGAGTTTATAGGCTCTTGTGTTCCTCAAATAGTTTTAGTTTGCAAAAATATTTTCAATAAACTTTTAAAATAGTGTTTCTGTATGTGTTGACTGTCCCACTTTGTAGTCGATTGTAGTCTTTAAGTAAATAAAGCAGTGGCTCGCTGGACTGCTCTTCTGCTCGGAGCTGAATCAGTGTTATTTACCTTCCAGACTTTTCTTTTTAAAAGCTGAAAATCTGGGCACATAACAAAAACTTGAGCTTACTGGTTCCATTGCTAACCAGTTGCATTGTGCTATAGAGATCAAAAAGCACATTATAAATTATTATAATTTAAAAAGAAAAATGCTCGGTGAACCACATGTTGGAACAGAACTGATTAATGCAGATAGCTTTGTGATACATGGCCCAGTAACCTAAAATACCAGGTGTTGTTTAAGTTATGTCTATTAAAAGGATTTTCCCGGGAAAAAAAATGATACTTTCTGCGTTGTCACAATATGTCAAATTCCCATGAGGTCATTTGTTTGACACGTTCAAACATTGTTTCTGCTTCCTTGCAATGCAGGTTCTTCAGAATGAAGACACGGAAAAGCCTCTGAAGAAAGTTGATCCACAGCTCTTAAAAATGGCATTGACTCCTTACCCCAAACTCAAAGCCGCTCTCTTTCCCCCCTGTACTTCCCATGGAATTCTGCCGCCGGACATCTCCCTCTACCACCTTGTTCAGGTACACAAAGTGCTTCTTGGTGGTGCTTGTTGGCAGAGCAAAAGTAAGCTAAGAGGAGCTTGTTTGCACGTGAAGCCTAGAGGGTGGGGACTGTGTGCTGTGGAATCCTTAATTTGGAGTTAAAGTTTATAGCTTCAGTCTGAACAGTTTTTTGAAATGGTACCTGTGAGTCTGGCTTCCCCCTGCTCCCCAGGATGTGGAAAGGCAGCACAGTGTTTAACTTCAGCATCCTGCTGTCTCAGAGAAGTGAAGTTCTTGTAGTGCTCAGTGGACAGATTGTTTAGTATTTAAAAAATGATTTTTTTTTGATTGTCTAAGGGAAATTGAAATTTAGAATTAGAGGATAGCGTCTCATGAAATGTCAGGACACGTTTCTGGGCAATGGAATGTCATGACATATTTCTGGGCAAATGCCTTTTGCCTCGGACCTGTGGTATAAGATAAACTGAAAGTTGGAAGAAATGGCTATGAATTATTCATTATTAGGAGAGTGTTAGCTTTGCTGAGATCACAGTTCAGCAAAGAACTTAAGCTTGTTCTTTCCCTGTTTCCTTAGACCAAACTCTAAGCCTTTCCTGGCACTTGTTTGTGTTCTGATCCTGTGGAGCAGAGCAATGTGTGCCTTTGAGAGCGCTGCGCGAGATACATCCCTGAGAGCAGCCCAGCCCTGAGTCTCTGCTGCTGCAGCTCCTAAAATATTCTCTAGTCTGGTCTGATGTGAAAATCTGAAGCTATCTCAATATATTTTGTTTCTGATCTTTCAGTCACTAGTGCCCTTTGATCCCACTAAATTATTTGGCTGGCAGTCAACAAACACTCTTGCTGTATCAGGTATGTTACTTTCTAGTTTTACATGCTTTTTCAGCCTGAGCACCTAGGATGAAATACCTTCCAGTGGAATGATTTGGCAGATAAACTTATTGAAAAGGCAATTTCTTTTACGAAAAAAGCCAGTGTAATTTGTGAAAATTTTGTTTTGAAATTAAAATCCTAGAGAGGTTACCTTTTTCCATTAAGGTCTTCACAGACAGAATTTTTTCTAAATGTGTTATGAGATAGAAAAACAGTATTTTCTTTTAAAAGCGAGTTGAGGGCCTAAGAAGTGATCTACAGTTCCATGGGAATTTCAGTGGGGTCTGTGTATGCTGAGATTTGAATTAGAACAAGAGGAGAGGTATTTGGTTGTCATCTCCCGTTTGTAGCTGAAAGCCATTCTCTATGTTTAATTCCACTGTTTATCAGCTCACGGTAATGATGATATTCTTTCTAGATGCATCAAGTGACTTTCCTCATTTTTCATCCCCTGAACTGGTGAACAAATATGCTATCATGGAACGACTGGATTTTTTGTACTATTTGCACCATGGACGTCCATCATTTGCTTTTGGTACATTTTTGGTCCAGCAGTTAGTGAAGAGCAAATCCCCCAGACAGTTGTAAGTCTTCTTAAAAATACTTCTTTAGAAACTATAATCTAGCACATGGAGTAACATTAATCCTCCCCAACAGCAGACAAGCGGTGTGCATTGCACCACTAGGAATTGTAGGTGTCCTAGGAGTCTATTCAATAGTCTAGCATCGAGTAGGTTAGAGGTCAAATATCACCTAAAAGAAGGTGAGCTTTATTTTTAATTACTTCAGTAAAATCTCCACAATGAAAGAAAGGAATGAAAAATGTTACGGTCATCTGAAACGCAGGTAGGCTTTTCTTCTAGGGACCTAGAGCACTTTGTAGAAAAAAAGATGCCCCTTTTCTTTGGTATTTCCTGAGGCTGAGACTTCTTTAGTTGAATTAATAAGACAAATAATGTACTGGAGGTGGAAGGAATTAAATTTTCTGGCTGAAGCTTCAAAATCGTATGTTCAAAAGGATACAGTCAAATTACAGATCTTGCTTGAGTACATTAAATTTACTATTAAGTATATTCAAAATTAGTAGGAGTTACATCAGACCAAATGACTGTTGGTTTCTAGAATGTCTTGTTTGTGTATTAGTCACGGTATGTTTCTTTTCATCATTTCTATGCAAAAAAACTTCGGTATGAGAATAAAGCCTCACACGTGCTAAGCACAGTGTGAACATCTTCCCTGCTGAGCAAGTCTGTGAGTCCAGTAAACCTTGTAGGCACTTGTTTACACAGCAAATATTTACATTTGACAATTGGTTAAAAATCCTGTGTGTTATGTGGTGTTCCCTCTGTTTCAGGATCCAGCAGGCAGGAAAGGAAGCCTGTGTTTTGGCCCTTTCCTTCTTCAGCATCCCTTCAGTGGGAGCAGCCTGTGTGTGCTTTCTGGAGTTGCTCGGTCTCGACAGCCTCAAACTCAGAGTCGATATTAAAGTTGCAAACATCATTTTCAGTTACAAAACTAGAAATGAAGAATCTCAGCACAATCAGATCAAAGAAGCTTTGGGTAAGGGTGTCTTTTGTTTGTTTTAGCATAGGGTGCTACGGTTTTAGTGGGAAGAGAACCAGGGATGGATTGAAAGGTGGCACCTGACTTCTCAGGAATGCAGTAAAAGCATCCTGTCCATTGAAGAGTGAAGAATTTTGCTCTATTTTCCTGCTTCTTACTAATTTGAAGATGCATTTTGAACCATAGTAAATGAGGCAGGAAGGCTGGAATATGACATGCAGCCAGAATCGCGGGAGTATCCAATGGACACTGTTGAAAGTTGCTCAAGGCTCAGTGTAATGTTTACTAAAGTTCAGCCTAATGTTGTAATAATATAACAAGAGGATTAAACAAAGGGACTTACCAAATCTCTTTTCTCTTTCGTACTTGAAAACTGCCTTACAGCTGCAGTGAAATCAATGTTTAAAGCCGTAAGGAAATTGAATTTACCCTAGGAATAACTTTAGAAAGTTGAATTTCTAACTGTAGGTCCACGGGTGTTGGTTTGTCCCAACTAGGAAACTGCTGGCATTTATTTATATATTCCTGATTATTCTAAAACCATATATGTTATTTAAAACTACAAGTAGAGCTTATTTAAAACAAAATGTTATGTGATTTGTAAGTTGAAATTCTTTTTTCAAAAATCATGTCATGACTTTGGTGCCAGACTTGGCATAGTTATTGAAACATTTGCATTAATAGGATTTGTTCTTCTTGTTGATTCTGGTACTTTTGAAAATATTATCCTTACTCTAATCCCAAATAGCATCTCAGAAATAGTAATACGTTCTTTTAACAGTCGAAAAGTTAACAAAATTGGCTGATGGTGAAAAAGCAGCAGCAGCAGAAGTTCTTATCTCCTTAGAAGAAGCCTTTTGGGACGCAGTTGAGCATCAAGGAATAAAGAAGTGAGTAAAATGTGATTTAAAGGATTATGCTGGCAAATTGAGATTGATTGTTTTATTGCAGTAAACTGAACAACAATATTTGAATTTAGAAGATAGTCTTGGTATTTCAAATAGTAGCAGTAATAGCTGTCTCCTGGCAAGGACAAGGAGGTGCTGTCAGCAGGTTAGGCTCCCTGTTCAGGGAGCTCATGCAGGGCACTCAGGAGTGGTGATTGGTGACTTCTTGTCAAAGCCTGCACTGTCAAAGCCAGGACAATGTGCCTGCCTTGGTGAGTGGCAACGTCCCCAGGATGGCAGCTCCCACCGTGGAACATGACCCAGTCCGTAGTGAAGTCTATGGATGTGCTAGATCTTGGGCTACATGATGAGTTTGTACGTTGTTAACATCTGCTATAAATATCAGCTTATTACAGCTGAACTGTTTAAATCCCACTCAGGACGTCTAGTGACTCGAGAAGGCAGTGGTCTCTGGTAATGCAGTTCTGTCAGCTGCATAATATCGGACTGAGTACGTCTTACCTAAAGGAATGTGCCAAATCCAACGACTGGCTGCAGTTCATCATCCAGACCCAGCTGTACAGCTACCAGCCAGCCCAGGTGAGCTGTCTGGGGGTGATTGTAAAGGAAGAGAGAGTTTATCAAGAGTGTTCTTTGTCTGTGATGTTCAAAAGAAATAAAAATGGAAGAAAAAAACAGATTCTTTTAACAAGAAAATATCAAATTATGGAGACAATATAAAATTGAAGCCTCATCAGTTTCCAAGAAGTGAGAAGTTGTCTCAGGATGCTCAATGTTCTCCGATGATGGCAGTCCTTCTCTTACAGACAGATTGCTCAGCTTCTCTGCTTTTCTTTCCCTCCTGGTATGTAAAAAGCTGAACTCACTCTGGATCTCACTCCATACCGATGCTTTTGGTTCTGTTTTCCTAGGTCATTCCTATCCTTCAAGATTTCACTCCTGTTTTACGAGATCACTTGATGTTGGCATTGGAGAAGTCGCCAGTTTTGTGCCCTGGGACAGGGAGCACTGAGTCAAGAGCTGCCGCCGTGGCCAAGGGCAGAAATGCAGATGGGCTCTTCCAGATCCTTCTGCAGTGTCAGGGGAACCCCAACCCTTCATGTTACCTTTTGTCTGAAGGACTGAGAGAGCACGCTCCCATCCTGAGTGTTTTAGCAGCGTGTTTCCCAGTGAGTATTGATGAGGTTATTTATCTTTCACAGGAAGAAGTAATAAAAAAGTGTCTGTTGTGCAGAATGGTGTTAAATAATAGATATGTAACTTGTATTCATCAAGTCTTTTTTCCAGTTTTTGTAGCAATTGTGAATAGTGTGACACACTTGGCCAAGTGATATATAATGAGGTGATGTTTATCTCTGGTTATTAGAAAACCATCATTGTTGTAATTTTCAGGATGCAAACGTTATTCACTGTCTCTGCGTTTGGATCATTACTACTGCGGATGAGGCCACCCGAGCTGAAGCCACAAACCACATCCAAAGCTCAGCAGAAAATCACGACTGGGATCTCCCCGACCTGTCAGTTCTCTGGAAAGTCTTTTTAAGACAGCAAAAGAGTAAAACACTTCTAAATGGCTTCCAGCTCTTTTTAAAGGTAAGATAATGTCTTTTTAGTGGTATATTTGAGTGTATCTCAAATCATCTTGGAGAGGAGAGGGCCTTACAGCTTTCCCTTCGGTCTTGCTGTTTGTGGCCTGGCTAACCTGGGTATGACCCACTGAAAATCCCAGTCAGGTAAGAAAATCTTTGAATGGAAGTTCTTCCAGCTACTGCAGATGTGCAGATCATACATCAGCCTTGCACAGTTTTAATAAGTGAGAACTTTATTGTTCTAGCACTGGGGAAGACAAGTTCTACATTTATTGAAGTACTTTTAGGAAAGGATTATGACCTATTTTTGTGTCTTAAAGGATTCACCTTTACTGTATATCCTGGAGATGTATGAACTATGTATGGACTGGAAAAAATACAATGAAGCTAAAACCAAACTTGACAAGTTTCAGGAAAGTCTCACAAAGGTAAGCAAATTAATTTTCTCTAAATGTCTTTGCCTAGAGAGTCCCTTATTAGAATGTGATAGATATCTAATGTCAGATATGACAATAGTGAGAAGGGTATGCTTTGAATGATCTAGGAGCTGATTTGTGAAGGACTAGGTTTCAGCAGATTCTTTTTATTGCTGGCAGTTGGTGGAAAAATGTTTTTGACAACTCAAAACCCACAGTGCACTTTTCTAAATCGTTGTGGTTTAAATTGATATAGGTGGATTAAAATCTGGTATCCTCCTCCTGGTGTTAGCAGTTTGCTGTTTGGAGGTTGACATTGACTCGAGTAGGACCACGGCTGGTAAATAGAATTATTTGTGGTTAGGAAGTGTGGGATATTCTCTGTTCTGTATTGACCAGGGCATGTCAATACTGAGCTGCTAACCCAGTGACTCACAGAGAATAGCTCTTCAAGAAAGACAACATTTTTTGAATACATTTCAAAGTTTCTGAAGAAGTTTGTGCTATTGCTTTAGTTGAGGTAGTTGTCAAAAACTGTGTAGACTTTCCTTTGGAAATGACTCAGTGAAGTGCAGTACACAGAGAAGAACGCTGATTTAGCCATTGGTTTTAAGAGGACCAAAGTGTTTTCATGCACTGTTCTTTGTCACATACAGATTTTCACAAGTTGTTTCAGTTCTGTCCTTTCCATCACAGTTTTCTAGTTCCCTGAGTATCTCAGTAACTGACATTCCATGTCATTAGTGGTTTCCTTCCTGCAATTCAAACAAAGGCTGGATCGGTTTCCTTTCCTGTGTGCCACTCACATAGTGGATATGCTTATGAAGGATACAGCTGTATAATAAGAGCTATTAATCTAGCAATTTATTTTATCTATGCATTTTTGATGCTTCTTGGACCTTTTACCTCTCACATGGTTATCAGGAGTAAGATCACCCTGTTATAAAATGTACTACTTTGTGATGGAAGTCAAACCCAGCTCCGAGAGGGATCGGTGCCCCCTGGGAACGGCAGCTCATTGTTTCTGAAAGAGGGAGGCAGAGCTGGTACTGCCTTCCCTTTCTTCCTACCAAAAAAAGAATGTATTTCTGGAGAAAAAAAAAAACCCACCACTTAAAAATCTTTCTCTACACAGCTTAAAACCGAAGGTGACGCAGCGGGTTCAGAACTACCTGTGCAGTGGCTGGAATCACAGGCCTTGTTTCTTCTTGAGCTGATGCTGCAGCAGTGCAGAACAGAGTATGAGCTGGGAAAGCTCTTACAGCTCTTTGCTGCAGCAGAGAACCTTCTACTGGATGGTAAATAGAGCTTCCTCTCCTAGATGGTATTACTGTTTTAATCTAAAGACCATAGACAATGTTTTTTGGAGTGACTGAGCATGTTTACTTTGTGTGTATTCATACTGGTTTATTTTTGTATAAGAATTTATATAACCAGAGCTGGTCCTTCTGGTGAGTTGCAGCGGTGAGAATGTAGCTGTGTGTCTGTTTGGGAGAAGGATTACGTGCAAGTGTTGCTGAGGAGCGCACGGATTAACTACGGAAGTATTTTGGTTATGGATTTAGAGCTTATTTTCAGTCCCATGAAAGTTTTAGAGTGTAAAATCTGTGCTCCTTCTCTGGCAGGGTTGTGTGCTGAGAGTTGTACCAGAATTTCCTTGGCTTTAAGAAGCAGCTGCCTTGAATTTTTTATACTCTTTTAAAACAGGCTCTTACGTGAAGAAGCTCTGTGCACTCAGTGAGACCTTGAGGGACTCCTCCATATCAATTAATCGCTCCATCCTAATGAGTTCCAGCGTGGAGACATTTCGCAGTGAGTGCAGATCAATTCTGGAGCAGCTTCAGGAGAGAGGGATGTTCTCGCTGGCTCGGGAGGTGGCAGCACTTGCTGAACTGCCTGTGGACAACGTGGTTATCCAAGAGGTATAGTTAAATAATGATATTCCCCTTACTCCTGTTGCTGGCAGTATGGAGAATGTTACTTCTCAGTCTTCCTGAAACACAACTTTTTCTTCAAATCACTTTTCATTTTAATGCAAGTACACCAAACGAGGTGAGTGTAAGGGCAGAGTTGAAAAGGACAGTGTAGCTTTCCTTATTCTCTCACTGTTTTTACTTGCTATATGATCAGTTTTGATGAGAAAAATAGATGGATTTGTTGCATATTAGGACACTGAATCTAAATTAATTCTTTCAGTAGTCTGGCTGTTCAGTGGGATTTTTCTTTCTTGGAAACATCTGTTTGGAAGTTTGGAAACTGTTTAAAACCTCTGTGAATTTTGCAGATTCTAAGAGATCTACTTCATTTAAGAGACATCGGACAGTGGCATCAAAACCAGACAAGAATTGAATTCTGGAAAAAATGTAATGACAACTTCATGAAAAATTCAATCTCCAGCGAAGCTGCATCTGAGTTTTTTTTCAATCAGGCAAATACAGTATTTGAATCTTTAGCTCAGGAGAAGATCATCAGCATCATGGAGAGGCAGTTGTTGCTCACCCTGGCTGGCCATTGGCTGGCCAAGAGTGACTCCTCATCACCCCACAAATTAGAAGAAATAGAGAAGCAGATCTGGATTTGCCGCATCGCACGACGAACGTTACCCACAGACGAGGGCTCGGGCAAGTCCAGATTTCCCTCCCACGCTGCAGTGACCGGGGACCTCACCTTTGATACCTTAGCTGAGGAGTTTGCTTTTTCAAAGCTACCTGCTCTGAACACACCAAAGTACTTAAAGCTCGAGGGTCTGGCATTCAGAGAGCCTCAGCAGACCTTGACTGGTGAGGAGGAGGAGTCGCTCAGGTTTCTGATCGGATGCCTTCTTGATGAAGGGAGCGTGCACGAGGCCAGCCGCGTTTGTCAGTATTTCCGTTTCTACAGCAGAGACGTGTCGCTGGTGCTGCACTGCAGAGCTCTGGCTTCGGGGGAGACTGAGCTGCACAAACTGCACACGGATATTCAGGCTCTTCTCCGGGGAAGAGAGAAGACATGTGAAAGCAGCACTTCTCAGCCTGGCAGAGTCCCCAGCAGTGAGTAACACTAACCACTTAGTACATTGCCGGGCTTCTGCTGGACTCTTCTGCTTTTGTTACAGCCTTAATTTCCCCAACTATTCTGGAGGAAATAAGGTTTTCATGGCAGTGAGTTATCTCCTTACACGTAAATCGTGAGTTTATAGAGCTGAAACATGGAAATGCTTTAATTAATACATTTCTCTGAATTCTTTGTACATTATAAAGGGTTTAGTGTTTCTTATCAATAGTGAGGCTAAGACTGATAATGTTTATATCTAAAGTACTCAGTGCGTATTTATGAAGCCCGAATGAGAAAGCTGTCAGCTGGAACATGACTTTCCAATACTAATATTTATAAAGCTTAATAGGAATAGAAAAGAATAAATGAAGCCTTTGTGCTTCTCTTATGCTCTAGGAATTTTACATCTGAGATACTGTTGTGGGTATTGTGGCTCATTTGTGTTCTATCATATTGTTTGTATCCTAAAACTTAAAAAAAAACCTCAAACAAAACCCTCACAGGTATCAAGAGTTCAGTTTTAAAAGACTGAGAAAGTATTATGTATTTGCTACAGATTTCTGGAGTCTTGCTCCAAGCATAAGGCTTGTGGTCTTATCTGTCTTCATGCGAAAGGAATTTATAGTATTTTTGTTTCCAGCCTCAAGCTTAGAAGACTGGACCCATCTTGTAGCTCCGTCTCCAGATGATGAGGTTATTACCAGCCTGAAGGTTCTCATAGATGAATGTGTCCATGGGAGGAGCTACTGCAGACAGGTTCTCTGTTTGTATGAGCTTTCTAAGGTATGTATCTAAGTACCATTATTGAAGACACAAGTGTTTTGTGTCATGCTGTGCTGCAGGAGTTTATGGAGAGAAGGATAAAGAGGGTGCAAGTGCTCATCAGGTGCCTGAAATGAGCTTCAGAGGGTGAAATCACCAAGCCTTGGTGTGGGACAGTGGCCAAATGCTTCCTAGGCATGAAGTGTTGAGATGAACTCCACTCCCTGGGCCCCTACCTCTGACTCCACCGAGACAAATTTCAGCCAGTGTCTCTTTGATGTGCTTTTTCCGTAGTCTTCCAAGCACATGGTGTTCATCTAGCACTTTGCTTGAGGCCGTTGCTGTGGGATGTTTCCATCACCAACACCGACCCCGAGGCAAAGAGCCAGCAGCTGCCTTGGAAGTTTTCACACCAAAGTGCTGCGGGGGCTTCGCACAGAGACCCCCCCTCTTTGCCCAGGGGCTGCTCAGAGGAGATGCCAATAAATTCCCAGTGGCTTGTCCCAGACAGTGACAGGAGACACAGATGGTTGGTTGCTGCCTCTCTGCTCCTTGGCCTTTGTGACATCCCACCTTCGCTGCTTCTCCAGAGCTGCTGTGGGACACTTCCTTCAGGGTACAGAGCCCCTTCCCATGGAATTGCATCCCTATCTTTGCAATGTAGCATTAGGTTTTTTCTGAATAAAAACAGCAGCATGTGTGCTCAAAATATTAGTATCATCTTTATCACAGAAGTTCTGAGATTTTCCCACAGAATTTTTCATGCTTTGAGTATTCGGAGTGAGTGCTCTAGGTTTGAGTTAGTGAGAGGTAGTCATTTGACTGGCATGTTCCCTTTTATACCATCCATAAACTTCTTGCCTGAAGCAGGATGTCCGTACTTTTGAATTAAGAGTTGATCGTTGTGTTTAGGAGGCATGTCTTTCAATTGATTTGTAAATTTATAAATTTGGAATATGTTACAGCAGAGTGCTTATGGAGCCTCGCCAACTCCTCTTCCAAACGTAGCAAATGTAAAAACTAGTATATATTTTTCACTGAGAGTTTGTGGTATGTAGAGAAGGGGAAAAGGAACCTCATAAGTAAAACTTATGCAGAAAACACAGTTCCTCATTTTGGGAGGTCTTTCTTCTAGGTATTTTAAGTTTTATAGTTGGTTCAGGAAAGCGTCTCTGTCCATGTGGACAGCCCTGGGGGTGTTCAGCTTCACATGCAAAGCACTTAGGTGCCAGCCTGGTCTGGAGAGCTTTAATAGTGAAGATAAGCAGGTGACTGACACAGGGACAGATTGTGTTTGCGTTTTTTGGAACGGGGTTTTGTCTGCTCCTCCAGCACTGCCCTCGCACCGCAGCGCCTCGTTAGGAAGAAGCGCTGCAGGTCCGTGTATGTCCTGCTCTGGGAGTTTTGCCGTGTACGGTCTCCTAAGGGTATGTGTGTTTCTCAGGAACTGAACTGCTCCTACAGTGAAATGTCGGCCCAGGACCCCGAGAAGGTGCTTGGGGCCATCCTGTCGTCCCGGCGGCCGGACAGGGCCCGGAAGGCTCAGGCTTTCGTGGCCACGCAGGGGCTGCAGCCCGACACCGTGGCAGAGCTCGTGGCTGAAGAAATCACACAGGAATTGCTGGCGTCTTCGGAAGGGAAAGGTACTAAGGAGGCGTGATCTTGTATCTTAGCATTTTTGGTTTGTAAGTGTGGTATTTGTGTATCTGAAAAACAATCCTTGCTCTCCAGACATTTGAGTGATAATTGGTCAGTAACGTTTGGGCAGCCCTTGGGTAAGGTTTGTAAACCTCGTACACCTTCTGTAAAGTCTTATACAAATGTTTCTTTTTAGTTATTTTTGTGTCCAGTGTGGTGTTACAGGATTTAAGGTTGCTTTTTTAATGGATGTAAATTTAGTGTTTTTTATAAAAGGAGTTATTTTTTTAATCATGATCTCTGCAGCCCCATGTCATCTGACTTGGAAAGATTCCTGGTCATTTCTTTGTGAAAAGTGTGGCCAAAAGATTTTCCCTTTTTTTTTTTGACTGTGTGAAATGAGGGATGTTCCTCAAAACAGCAGGAATTTACCTGGGTGACTTTTCTCTTTTCTATTTGAGTAACTTTCACTTTGCCACAATATGAAGAACAAAGTTCCATGAGAAACAATGAACTGTTGGACGGAGATTCCCAAGTCCGGGTGTGCCCTGCCCCGGCTCCCACTCTGCTCCCCCCTCTCCTGCAGCTCCCCAGCTCACAGGGGTGGCTCAGAGGACTCGCTGCATTTCCTTCACAAGAGCTGCCCCACTAACCCAGCGGGAAACAAATCCAGAAAAGAAGAGTTTTCTGTTGAGTTCATGAGTTGAACCGGTTCATGGCAGAGGATGAATCAGAGCCACTGCAAGAGATGGGTTAGAATTCTGTTAGGAAGAGGAAAATGTTCTTTTTTTCAGCAGCAGCAGCAGCCTCCTGGGTTTCTGAAATTATAGGTGTAATTGCAGGAGCAATACAGGCATTGAGCAGGATTTCATTGGATTGATCTGGCAAAAAATTAGTATCTGATTCTTAAATTTAAGCAGTAAGATCAAAAGTGTGTTTGGAGTTGCTGTTCCAAGTCCTACGTCAGTCTGGATGAAGTTCTGTTGGTTGGTTTGGGGTTTTTTCTCTTGATGTAGCTAATCTCTCCTGAACAGTCAGCACCGGGGCCGTAACTCTGTCTCCCTGTGGCCACAGGACAGAAGCAGGTTTTGAACCCGGCGGCAGAGAGTCAGGCGTTGCTGCAGCTCGCTAAGCTCTGCCAGGACCACACGCTGGTGGGCATGAAGTTACTGGACAGAATCTCCTCTGTTCCACGCGGGGAGC